>JAPMOR010036729.1:600429-638259 GCA_026543865.1 Argiope aurantia
GGGGATTTTCGGGTCACGAAGGAATCATTATTAGACGTAATGTCTGATTTTCCTTAACAGAAAAAATCCCTTTTTTTGAATCCCTGCCTGAGGGTGACCCTTGAAAAAGTCTTCAGGCCGGATTCTTCCTTTTTTAATCTTTTTTTAATCTTTTTTTATTTAGTTTATTTGTTTTTCCATTTAACTTGATTTTTATACTTTTGTATCAGTTCATCTGTGTTTTAGAAGTAGCTGCATTTGCGCTCTCTAAATACTATGAAGTTTTTACCTGTTCCATTTTTGGTTTCGTTTGAATAGATTATAATTTTTGTTGCGATTTTGAAATTGTTTTGCTTTCGTTTTCATTTTAGTTTAGTTTTCAAACTATTTCTTGCTTTAGATTGGTTATATATATATATATATATATATATATATATATATATATATATATATATATATATATATTATAAATTGTTTGTAAAATGTATTCCGTTATAACGACGTTTTACACAACAATTATGGATTACTATTATAATGGCCTTCTACTCTACTTACAAAATTACAATCCCTCTGAATTGCTAAGTTGGTAACCTTAAATTGTTTGAACTTATTTTTAGTTTAACAATTAATTACGCCATTTCATTTGTTTGAACGTTATGTGTGCAATCACTCTGAATTGTTATGCAACTTTAATTGCTTGGACTTAATTTTTACTTAATTAATCTACTAATCACTTAGTAATTAAGCAACAATAATCTAGAATAATTACGCTGTTACATTTGCTTAAACGTTAGGAATGCAATAACTTTAAATTGCTAAGTTATGCTACTTTAATTCCTCGGACTTAATTTTAAATTAATATTAGTTTAAGTAAACTAGCATAATTTTGTTCAATTACGCAACTTCAATTTATTTGAAAGCTATAGACACCAACACCTAATGTACTAGATATATATAAATGTCAGATTTTGTTCGTATATTAGGAAATATTCAAATTTTTAAAGTAACAAAATTAATTACTCGGTTTAGCTACATTGCGAGCTTTTAGGCTTAATGTTCGAATTGTAATTTATAAAAATTAATCAAAGACATGCCACTCTATTATATTCAATTATGTCATTTAAATGCGCTTTTACAACGATCTCATTCGTATAAAGAGTTTGATTGTTCTATCGATAGTAAGTTTATATCCTCTTTGATGAAAATATATCACTTTACCTCATCGCGAATTAATTCTTCGCAGAGCGGAAATATTTCAAAACATTACTCGGAAATTTATTAAGAATTTCAAACCAACACATTTCCCGTCGCGCAGAAGAACGCCATTGTTCGAATCCGCTTCCTACGCCTAATGGAAGCACTTGTGCGGCAGCGGAAACGGAAATAATTGCCGAAAAATATGCATTAGCAGCCGATCATTATGAGCCAGGAATTTGTGGCGATGTAAGAAACGTTCCAGCTCCGAAAAGAAAAACTCGGTTTTAAAGCAGTTGTTGCCATTATCTTCCAAGACGTCATCAACATCAATTGGAATTACAGCAGACGATAATATAATGGCCTTTTTAATGGGAAATAGGGATTCATTAATGCAGACGAATTTGCGTTCCCGATCCAAGGAAAGCCCTCGCGAAGTTCCATTGTCAATTTGGAGATAACGGCTCATTTGAGTTTAACCAGAGACTGCATTGGAAAAATCTTAAGAAATATTTTCTGTATTGTTATTGGCTGCTCTTTCTTTATTTTTTTAACTTATCAAAATGTCGTTATCTGTGAATGGAGCTGAATACGCGTTGTACCATTAATAACTATCAGCGCACTGTGTTTAAACATTCTGTGACCCTAGGCAGAGCACATTATGCACATTTTTTAATAAAAACTCTCTCGTTAGTTTCATATTTCACCATATTTTTAACTTAAACAACATGTTAATAATTTATTTTTATTTTCTCATATTTGAAAAATAGAAAAAATGTTGTAAATCTTGAAAAAGTCGAACACGAGATTTCGATGAATTTCCACGTTTTAAAACGTCCCCAAATTCTAAAAACACATTTTCGATTTTACGCCTCTCTGTCTATCTGTCCACCTGTGTGTCTATCTATAACAAAGATAGCTTAAAAACGCTTTCAGTTCGATGGACGAAATTTGGCATATATCAAATTTGTCGATTTCTATGAAATCCTGAGCAAAATCTATTCAGAGGAAATCTGCCCGTAAGGTTACACGCAAATAATTAAATAACTACACAATGAAGAGAGCAAGATGGATGACGATGCATAGACTTTACATCTGTATTGTAGACATCTATTAAATTTTGAGTCAAATCCAACAGAGACTGAACGCCTGTCAGTTCGTATTCTAAGAAGCAAGTAAATGAGATAGCTCCAAAACGTAAAGAACTAAATATATCAAATTTGGTAGGTGATTGCAGTTGCAGTTCTGTGCCAAAATTTTGGTTTCAATCGTGTGGGAAAAAGGGCATCTAAATTACAGATTCACATTCATTATGCGATAAAGTTTTTCGGGAGAGGTGGGCATTCCTACTGGCTTTATTTTTTAAAAAATTCTTACATAACATTAGTTTTTATTTATTCATTATAACTTATGATCGAGTGACAACCATGTTTTCATACTAAAAGCATTAATTTAACAGACGTTTGTATGCTTTTAAGTATTACAGTAAGCAAATGGGGGAGAAAAACTGAAAAACATTGGAACCAGCTCATTTACATTAAGAGTTTTAACATTACACCAATATTTTCTTTATCCATTGAAATATTATATTGTTTTAAATTATTTATTTGGTAAAATATGATAGATCTTTGAGATTTAGACAATATTCTTTAACTTATCGACTTAGGCGGCTGCTTATTCGGAAATCCACAAGTGACGAATTGAAAGTTGTTGTTACTTCTGGCACTCGCCGACAAATCAGCGATGCAGTAGTTCTGAGGATAAAGGTCCCTGAGAACCCGAGGGCAGAAATCTGACATTTAGCTCATATGAAGATGATGAAGATGGCACTCACACAATCGCTTGCACAACCCCTTTTTACGGGGGGGCTCTTGCACACACCTCACAGACAGAACACAGAGTAAAGAACAACCAGGACTCGAAACCAGGATGCCCAAATCACGGGGAAGAATCGCTATTCCAGGTCTAGGACACCTGTAATAATGACCTGAAAGTTCTAAAAATATGAGTATTTATTTCCAGATCACATCTTGGCTTCTTTATCATTTTCTTAAAGAATGAATTTAAGGCAGAGCGCTGTAGTAGGTAGATTATAATACTGGGTGTTTTAGGTCCAATAATCAAATGACTTTTTGTCGTAAAAGTTTTTAACAACGTAAAATGTCAGAGAAAGACAGAGATTAGCGGCTCAGTAGATATTGACCAATTGGGCAGTGCATGCACGCTTCTTGTCCGACACCTCAACTCTGCACTACACACCTGTCATCAATGAAATGGCTGAGTCATAGGATGAAAGGATTGTATAAAAATGTAAAGGTGCTATTTTTACAGAAATGCATTCATTGGTTTAAACAATATCAACTCTATATTTTATTATTCGTGAATATATATTTAAAAACTATGATTCGATTGGAATATTTATATAAAATTGCATTATAAAGTTACAATTAACTTCTTCTCTTCATTGAAATAAGGAAATTGCTTTTGATCCTCTTTTGTCTATCGTGTCCATTCAAGTTCAGCAACAGGTGGGCGATTGAAATGTGCCACCTCACAAGCGTTATTCAAACATGCCGCGCCCTATGTATCGTTCACTAAGCTCATGAATACAGGGCATATGCTAGGGGAGATTATATCTACTGTTAGGTGAAACGACCTCCGTCAGCACCTTCACCTGGCTAAAAACGAGAGCCTCTCAGCAAGAATGAATTTCAGAGAAAAGTGGCTCACGTTTCTAGTTCGCAAGAAGTACATTTTTGTGTGTGCAGGGAGCGAGCCAAAGTGAACATCGATCTGCAAGTTTTCATGCAATGCTGCTTGAAGGCAGATCAAAAGCTGTAATCCATTCTCCTCGCTTCTCTTCTCCCTTTGACTCTGTATTGCTCAGCCTGCCATGCCCGGGTGACGGGGGAGAAGAATCATAGGTTATAAGTAATTGGTATGAAACGCCTTGAAGAGGACAGTGAATTTTAAAATAAGGAAAAAAATGGATGAAAATATGAAATTACCTTTTTTAGTGTTTCATCAACAAAATATATGTTTATATTCAACTAAAATAGCGTTATAAAATGCCTTTTTGAATAAAATGAATATCTAGAAGGTTTAAGAAAGGAAAACATTTTAATAGCTATTCTCAAAACAATGATCTAACTCGATTTAAGCACCTTTGAAATGTCTTCATTTTTGAGGAAACGGAGTAAAACTGATGATGAAGATTTCGGTTAAACATTAACAATAGACGCATTGTATGCATCGAGTTTTTCATGCAGTTAAAAGTCAGTTTTAATTCAGAAAAACAATTTTTTTAATGAAAATTCAATGTGTATGCATAAAAATACTTCTTATAGCATTTAATTGAAATGAATAAATCATGCGCAGTTGTGTTTCAAATAATTTACATAGGATAATAAGGGAAGAAGAGAATTAAAAAAATGAATCGTCTGCAATATTTTGAAATGTTATGACTTTGAATGGTTTAAAAAATAACGTATTTCGGTGTAAAAATTTTTAAAAAAATATACGACATACTTACATTTTAATACATATGCATGCGACATTTCAAAACCCTAAGTGAATAATTCGCAAAAGTGCCTAATAGAGTCCATCATCCCCTTAAAGGAGAGGTTAAATATTCTCGCTTCTTATCAGACATAATTACAAAATATCAGATGAAGGTATTGAAGTGTTTGAAACGAAAGTAATAAATGGAATTCATACTGGATGTCTTCATTTTCGTATTTTATTTTCTTAAGCAAATATGTCATCGGCGCATTAAAAAAAATTAAGCTAAAAATAAATTTCGGAAGTAATTTTTTTATGCATAACTGGATCCCAAAAGAAGGATATCTTAAAATGTGAGGGGGAAAAGTTTCGGAGCAGATGAGCTCTTCTATCCACCGCCGTCGATACAGATTGGACATGAAAGGTCTCGCTAGAAATCATGCCGAAGGAGCTGCAGTGAGCGATTTTTCCGTCCAAAAGCGATCGTTTCGAAAATGTTCAATGTTTGCTTTCAACTTTTAGTTGCAATATGGAACATATGAAATGTTTGTTTTATAAATTTTTAATTTATCGAAGCATTTGATTTCACTCGAAATTCAAATTCAATGTTTCCCAAGCTACTATCAAGATTAAGTTTGCCTCAGTAGAATCAATGGCGGATTTCCAACTAGGCAGCCCAGGGCTGCTAATCTGTGAGGAGCCCCTAAAAAAGGTCGATTAAAAAATAGTACTTTACAAGTTGCCAAGTAAATAAGTTTTTTAAAAATTAAAATTTTAGGAATGATAGATTATTAATATTTTATTAAGCATAACTAATTAGGTTTCATTACGTTCACTTAATTATTAAAATATTTATAAAATCATTTTTTCCTTGATAATATTCTGCATAAATGTGGACATTAGACAATCTGGAGTCATATCAGATGAATAAAAACAAATGCATATTCATAATGTTAATAAAATAAAAAAATAACCTAAAATAAGTCATTTACATGCTAAAAATGCACTGAAATTTGGAACTAAATGGATTGTCTTATTAAATGTGAAATCTTATAACGTGCCCTGCCTAAGGCCATAAAATACCTCAATCAGTCAATGAGTTCGAGTCCACTATTAAGTAGCAGAACTGTTGGAGAGTTTGGAGAGAAAACATGCCAAAAATGAATAACCAAATGATTCGATTAATCGGGTATCAATCATCGATTTCAATGGATGAGTGCTTGATGTTTATTATATACAGTGCAATAAACGTAAGGGATATCACAAAATAAATATTAAAAGAATTATCATATAAACCGAGTTAACAGAATGGCGAGTTACACACACACATATATTTTTTATATTCATTAAACATTTATTATTCTATAAACTTCATTTTGTTATAGGGCCCTAATTGAATTTATAATTCTTTAATCTTTGTGTGCTTTTATAAATTTTAATTTCATCTCCATTTTCAGAATGTAATTTACCCGAATTTTCACATAAAAGCAAACGTTGCTTGTTTTAACTTGGTTCCTTAAGATATTTCCGAAATACAACCGAGTTATTTAAAGAATTCGAACTAAATATCAAATATCCTGGGTAACTTTAAAAAATAAAATAAAAAAGAGCAGAAACTCAATATTTTAGCCTGAGTGGGCGTCGAATACCTCCAGTTCACTAGCACTGTTGAAAAGAGGCAAACAAGTCGTTACCGAAGTCCTTCTGGAGACGTTTGTAAGAACATAGAGGAACATTTGGTTCAGCTTTAGACATATTAAAAAGGAAGAAGGTGAGCAGCGCCGCCAACGGCTGACCTTGATATCATCGCTATTTGCCTCAAGGGGAATTGATTTTGCCGTGCAGCCGGGCAATAGCAACAGTCTTCCTTTCGAAAAAAATCTGAAAAGTGGATCAATGGTAGTAAATGGAAGATAGAATTTCTAATTTTATTTTATTGAAATAGTGTTGGAGATTAATAATAATAAACATTAGTTTCATAAAACTAATAATTATTATTATTAAAATTATGACATGAAAATTAAGAATCGTAGCACAATTATGTAAATTATTACATAGTTCTCTTCAAAAAATTTGGATTAAAACTATTACTTTGAATTAAATTCTTTGAAATCATGTATAAATGACTTCACAGTTCAAAAAGTAGAAGAAAAAAAAATCGGTGGGAAATCTAATCATTAAAAAAAATTCAGTGCCTTTTCATACATTCTTATTTTTAATAATTCTGCTTTTTATTTTTAAATGGAAGGATGAAAAGATTGGATTTAAGATATTTATTGAAATGTCAAGGTTTTTGAGGTTGCTGATTGTAATGTCTTATTTCTGGTTATTTTCTTGTCAATTTCTCAGTGTTCTATCGTAAGACAATATCAGTTTCTTGTCATGTTTTCGATCTTGGAGAAACCAAACAAAACACTTGGCTGTCTATATACTTTATTTTTTAACCCCTTTATGCGAAAAATATAAAGAAAAGTAAATCACTAATTTACTATCTTCCTGAAAATTATTATTGTTTCATGATGTTGAATTTTAAAATTATTTTTAAACGCCTAGAGATAGTTGTGCATTAATATTTGATGTCAATAGTTTTAAAATAAATGTTATATAATGTAATGCCTAAGAACATAGTTCTGCTAGTCTGTAAGCATTCTTTATTTCATTTCTCGTTATGTATGCAAGCTTTTGCTAGGTAAAATACGAACCAGTTACCTTCTTTATAAATAAGTTTTAGGAAATTTACGTCAATACACCACTGTTTCATTCTCAACTTTCTATATAATTTTAGTTGCGATTTGTATTTAGCATTGCTCATGTACGAGAATTTCTCTATTTTAAGCAATGAATGACAGAATGAATTTATATTGTTATTTCACATCTTTAAGGCTAATAAAATATTTAAACATAAATTATTATTTCCCAATTTTCCATCTATTGAGAATTTTATATTTTGAATAATGCAAATTGCTTTGTGTTGTTATTCAGCCTTTTCCAAAATAAATTCTTTTTAAAACGATTTCATTTTTATTCAGAGTGAAGTTTTAACGAACTTGTTTCTCCATGCCTCTGCCACTTTTTAGTTCCTGTCTACGAATGTGTGAGAATCGATGAAAAAGAATGCAAACTCTTCCAGTCAGAGATATGTTTCTTGCATGAATCAAGAATAAATATTACAGCTAATCTAGAGCTAGAGCAAACATAAACAAAGATAATTAAAGTTTGCATAAATTCTTTGGACAATTTTACCACATTATATGCACTGACGATTACTCTCTAATTTATTAACAAATAATTAAAATGTCAATAAAAATAACACTACGAAAGCAGACACGCCCTCGTCTAATTTATGACTAATTTCTTTGATGCTCGCTCTATTTCAAATGCTGATAATCCATCCTCCGATCCTTATACGATGTCCACCTACAGCGTTTTGTCTCATGATAAATAACTAGCTAGAAAAGTTTATTAATTTATCAAAATGAATCGAAACAACAATGAATGGCTTGACCACTAAAATCCTTGTTTTAATTACTTAGTCATAGTTTAGCCACTGGAATAAAAACCTTCATCGGATTAACAAACAGCAGAAGCTCCTTCGCATCTCTTGCGCATGAACACAATATTTCCGATATTTGTGAGTCTTCTAAAAGGAAAAAGCCAAAATTCCATTCACCTAATTGATTTTATTTCTGACATATCGCATTCCCTTGTGAAATGAAAAAAATTTAATCATAATGTGATTAAATGTACAATTTTGATGTGAAAAAGCATACCAAATTTCATTTGTCTGAATCGTTCTCCTTATGAGCTATCAAGTTCAAAGACAGGAATAAGTCTATAAATAGCATTTCTAGACCCAGGAATGCCTAAAACATACAAATTCACCGCATTCTCAAGGATGAAATTTTTGACCTCAGTTCTCTCTTTGTGATGCTATATACGAAAAATAGAAATTCACAAGAGAATGTATTGTTTTATGCACAGAGTTAGCAAGAAATAAGTTTGTATTTTAGAATGTCTTCGACTGATTCAAAGGAGATAAAATTTTAACTACAAATAATTCAAATGATACATTTGACATTTAATACATAAAACATTTTAGTATCGGAGTTGAGCAATAGATGGCGCTATTAGAAAAATGATATTTATATTTTTAATGTTAAAAACATGAAACATTATTTGCATTACAGCTCGTGCCTATTAGTATTATTTCTGATATAATATAGATTCTGTACGAGCATTATTAATTCATAGTATATCATGCATATGCTGCAAGAAAAAGCGCTGCTGTTAAAACTGATCTACCAGAATCAGCAAAGCTCCACTGCAGCTGTAAACGAATTCCTTCGCATGAAGCATATAAGAAGAGGCCCAATACCACCGCGTTTCATATTATCATTGATACAGAAATTTGAAACAACGACTAATTGTCATTCGTCCGGACAAAGAGCGAAAGCAACCCAGAATTCTGGCATCGAAAATGCGGTTGCCCCGATTGTTGAAGGCAACAGTCAGATGCGGTTCTTTACTACTGGACTGCATTTCTTTGAATAAATAACAGCAAAAGGAATACAAATCTGTCCCGTCATAGAGCAACGGTACTTTATATGTTGAGGGATTTTCATGCAAGGTGGCGCACCTCCTCAGATTGACTATCCCTTGAAGGAATTGCTAACAGGATTTTACAGATGCACGAATCATCGGTTCTCATTTTCTAACATTACGGCCGCATTGTTCGCCGTACATTAGCACTCCCTCCTTTGGTAATTTTTGGTATTTGCATTTGCTGAAGGACAAAACATACTATTGAAGACCAGCATTTATGCTAGATTTGAAGCACAGAGTTCGAAGGATTATTATTCGTATTCTAGCAGATTTACTCCAGCCAGTTTCGGAAAATGTTGATGTGAGATTAGAATGCATTGTTAAACAAGAAGGGTGGGTATACATTATTTAACATTTAGAGAACATTTTTAATGTTTTATGTGTATTACAGTGTCTCTTGTCAGCAGATAATTATACTAACATTTTTTATTTAATAAAATCTAAGCGCATCTTTTGAAATCACTGCAGTTAAAACTTTACTTCATTTAGACTAACAGAACTCATTCTAGTGTCTTCTGAAACGAGAACTTATTTCTTGTTAGATCTGCACTTCCAGCCAGTGACAATTGTTTAATGTTTAAATCTTTTCCCCCGTATGTGCTTATACAGGGAATTTTATTACTTACTGTCATCGAATTGAATTCATTTAATTAAATTATTCATCTCTTTGCATTAAAATAATGCATCTTTGACTATATGCAAGTGAATTCATTTCAAAGATTTTATTTTCATTTTTCTTTATTATTAAGGGATTTTCTTTTTCAATTTTTTTACGATTAATAATGTGAAGTCTGCCTGTTTTCTTCTTTTATCGATCTTGAAAAGAATAAAATAAAGCCATGCTATAAATCACAGCATGTAGGAAAAGCAAGCTTAGATTTTATTATTCTTCTTCTCTGAACTGAGAGACTTCCGAGAATCGGGACAACTGATGCGTATTTTTTTTTCAAACTTTTGTTTTTCACAATCATAATCATCTATAAACTAGTAAATATAAAAGATTCGAAACTTCGGCATTAGTTTTCTTGGAAAGAGGAGAAATGTCTTGTTGTAATAAATCGAGTCTGGTTTTTTGTTCTTTAAAAGGATTTCCATATAATTAAGTTTCGAGAAAGCACAAGGCGAAGTTTGTGCAATCAAGAGTTAGTTTCCTGGCTTTAGTGTAACTACATTCTGGCTCATGTATATTACATACTTTTATTATATATATATCTTCTCCACTGAATATCAAGAAGAATTTTCGCGATCCGTCACGCCACTGGATTAACCCCAAAAGAGGACAAAAGGATACAGAAAGGCTATATAAAGCTAAAACAAACACTGACACACAAAAACTACGTGCCGAAAATAATCATTATTAGCAAGCATCATAATGTCAAGGAAGGAAAAAAATAAATAAAAGAACACTATTTGATATTATTCCATTCCGGTGGCGTAGAAAAGAAATAGTAAAACTCGCCAAGAATATCGTCTGCAAATAACATCGCAAAGAAAGTGGGCGTGATTCATCGAAGCTCAAAGTAATGTTTCGAATAGCAGTCGCTGCCTTTTTTCATTTGAGTTTTTAGAGGACAGCAGTCGGAACGCCCCTAAAGGGACATTTGGATGACAAGGGGTCCCGTATTACGTGTCTATTAATTAGTAATCGTTCCTATTTGATGCTATTAAAAATGTCGTTTGAACCTGCTGAAATGAATATGCCGCCACCTGATTCAGAGCAAACATGTGATAAATGCTAATGGATTGGAGATTTTTTAGTTTAGTATCTTAATTATGATTTGAATATTAAGATAAATAAAGATTAATTGAAGCGTTGGAAATTAGAATACATATATTTTAACTCTAATGATCGATACAAAAATTTAATTCAAATTTTGGAAAGTTTTAACTACGCCATTTCGAAAATCTCATTCCTTAGTTATTAATTTTTCATATTTAGAAAAACTACTTTCATTTACAAATTATATTTTTAAGATATACATTTAAATCTTGTTTTTTTTAACAATTTACACGTGCAAAATAGTTCTTTATCCTTATCCATAATATCGATTTGCACAATCAAATTTCCTTGCTCAAATAAATAGCATGTCTTGATTTGACTTGAATTTGAAAATGAATAAAAATATTTTTGTGGGAAGAATTATTCCTGCATTACAACACAAAAATGTCAAAATGCCTGATAATATCTAATTAACCGAGCATTGAATTAACTTCTGCATTGCGAACAGCTGGTAGTACGCTTTCTTTTGTTTGAAAAATAATCGCCCCATGTTTAATTGAAATCAGCTAGGAGGAATCTAACAAACATATTTATAATGACTTTTATATTTATAAAATAAGAGTGATTTCATTTCCAGTGTCTGTCCTCCAGTATTCGACAACTAAAATTCTTTTTACCCATTTTGCTTTTGAAAGAAATACTTTGCATTTCAATAACTTATATTCAACGTTCCATTTTCTGAGTCTCAACCGTAAGCAGGGACCTACCAATGACAGTTCATCCCGTTCACACTTCAGAACATTTATCGCCTCATTTGATTTGTTTCATGAAAATTCCTGTTGGGAGGATACTGAATGTGAGGAAATACAAGTCGGGAGAGAATGCGGCATTTGTTTTATTTTCATTGATTTCATATTTGCAATAAATGCATGCTAAAATGTGTTATTTTATTTATAAAAATAAATTTATGTTCACTTTCACTTTAAGGAAGAATTATTTTTATCTGACATTTAAATGCTAGGGCAACTTAAAAAATTTTTCTGTTCGAAGCAACGCGAGGACTATTTTGGCACAGATTTCATCATTTGGGAGCGGGATCTAATGATGAGGATGGATCACTGAGCCACTGCATCCTCCCCAAACCGGCAAAAGGCTGTTTTACTTCAACAAATCCGTTTGATTGAGGCTTCTTTCTTCGGCAGAACCAACACTCGAGTATGGAAGTCTGCCATGCATCAAGGTAGAGTTTTAGCACCTCACCACAGCGGGCCCCCATTTTAAAACATCTGCATTCTCACCCAATTACAGCCTGCAAATTCGAATGGGTGAAACAATCAATATAATATGTTACACAGGAAGCATGTCATTGCAGACCGGGGGAGGGACAGAACAAAGGAGAAAGGAATATTTTTCTTATAAACAACGTCATTATATCCAGACTCTATTGGAATTCAGTTAGCAGCAGTATTTTCCTCCGATCCCCTCCAATCGCGTTAAGAAAAGCCAGATTTTATGGTATTATCGATAAATGACTGATACTGATTTTCACAAATAAGTATTCCTCGGATAATGAGTGTTCACTAAAAAAGATTTGAATCAATCGAATGGTTCAATTTTTTTCGTAAGATTATAGTATGTCCCAGTATAACCCTTAAGAAGGTTTTTCAATTATACAAACTCTAATCCCTTAACTTTTAAAAAACATTGTTTAGCAACTTTTGTTTTTTGTCATTGTTCCGGTTATCTGATCAATCAATGCACGAATCAGACAATATCATATATTATAACTCGACAAACAAATCGGGCCCCGATATGGAGTGAGCCAACAGGTTCGAATCTTTTCACTCCCCTCCTTTGTGAATATGTGTACGCCGAGTATACACAGAGTGATCGAAATGATACAGATGTTTAAACTCTGTTAAGATGTTAAAACAGGAAACTTACTTAATCAATTTCTTCCAAATTTCGCGCAGATGCTCGTTTCAGAATATGTTTCATTTCTCAAAGATTGAAAAATGGTCCTACGGTGGAATCTAGTAAGTAAGAAGTAATGGAGTGTAAAGTTAGAGAACTTATCGAGCCATATTTGTGATGAGAGTATAGCCCCACATATAACAGCAATAAAGTTATGACGCAAATCTTGATTGTCATATTGTCTCATTTCATGTGATTGCAATAAAAAATATTGTTCGTTAAAATTCCTCTCCGAAATTTTTTATTCAACCATCATATGATAGTGAATATGAATGATCTTTTTTTAACATGTTCAGAAACTTATAAATTATCTGCTACATTTTCTCACTTAGCGGCCGAAACCTGAACTCATTTGTTGAACGAATTCAGAACGGATGAACTAAATTCAGAAAGAGAAACCGCACTCTCAGGTGAACATGTGAACTGAATATGCAGAAAATGATTCAAATGTGTTTTCCTTATGTAGAGGTCCTGTTTCATTCGGATCACTCTGCGTTCTCAGAAACAGAGGTGTTGTATTTTAATTTTCTAATCAGTGATTTATTCATGAATGTTGCTGGTGATTATTCTAAAGTTTCATTTATTATTTCAATTATTGCTATCAAATTTAATACTGAAATGAAATTGTTTCTATCGAAAATACTGCAATTTAAAATTCACCGTAATACAGTAATGTTTTTTTAAACAAAAATCTGAGTTTGATGCATTTTATATTTTAGTAACGGCTTTGCGATAAAAATTATACTGACAATTCTTGTAAACTCTTAACACGTTTTCTGAAAGAAAAAGTTACTAACAAACTTTTAAACATTTTTAGAAATATCAATTGAACTGAAACGGACCTCATAAAAGGACTTTGATAAATGAGAAAGCATATATTTTTTCTTTACATTAGTTACTCTGAGTTACAGTTAATAAAATAAATATTTGTTGTTTAATAATATAAAACAATAAGTTGAAAACTTAAAGCGGTTTATTGTATTAAAATATTATTAAACATAAAATAAATAAAACTTTACTTTCATTGAAGAATTTTTTTCGCTACGCTTTAAAGAAAGCACAATCTGAAGGCCGTGATAAAATTACGATTAAAAAATGAATAAAATCTAATAGAATGCCACCACAAATCCATCGACTTATCAATAGATTAGTACCTCGATTTGTTCTTAAAATATGACTAGACACACTGAATGAATTTGAAAGCTCAATCAAACAATTTAGACTCTGATGGGAAAAAGAAGCAGCGAAAGCTTGGTTTACTTAATACCAGTCTTCATTTTTCACTTAAATGAAATAATCAAAAGGAAACAGTTATTAAAAGTATTCATCCAACCTTCCTAATAACAAACACAATCCAAAAGCAATATTCAATATGACAAACGATTTAAATATTTACTGAAGGAAATGAGTTCACTTCGTTTAATCTCTAAACAGAATAATTTTATTATAAAAGTATTGTTGATAATATTCCAGATTTCCCTTGGAAAGATTATTTCAAATTATCAGAATAAAAGAAGGTGTGATTTTTGAAATTATATTTTCGGTCCATCTGAATGCAATATGATTACATGTTAGAGGATTTTATCGGCCTATAATATTAATGTTCTATAAAAATGGAAGTATTCAAAACATATTTTATTTTCATCATTTAGAAAAATTATTTAACTGAATGTATGCTTTTTTTTAGTATTTTTTCTTAGGATAGTTTTAATACAAAGGAAAACTAATATTTTTACAGTTACCATAATCCATGAAAAAGTTAAATACTTAATAATGTTAAACAGGAATTTAAAAAATTGTGACGTAAAAATTTATAAAAATGAGATAAAATTTAGAATATTTTTTATTGTTGCTTAACATAAAAGAAAGAAATGTAACTGAATGAGAAAATTCATTATTTTCATTTAAAAAAGCCATATGTAGTGAACTTAACGCCTCTTGTATTTCTAAGCTTGATCAGAACAACAACAAAAAAAAAAATGAAAAAGTCATTTGACTTTCTGAAATATTTATATGAAAATCTTCTCTGCGAGTTCATAGTTGAAATACCGTTAGATAGAGCGATCGACCTCAATGCATTCGAAAGGGTAAAAGAATAAAAATGTAATTTATTGAGTTTCAGCTCTCTGCTTCTTCTTAAAGAAATCCACCATTTTTCAGATTACGCAATGATGAAAAATAATTCGGCACTCTCCTCTCACTTCATCAGCAGTCAAAATAACGAGACTCTCCTGCTTGTCAGCCAACAGCAAATCGTGAGTGTGCCACCCGATTTGTGTGTTTATTTAGAACGAAGCAACTCTGCCAGTTTGACCTCTAGACAAGCACCCGGGGTGGATTCTCTTCTAATTTCTCCCTGAATATTGATCGAATCCTCCCCTTGATGTGTTTTCTTTGAGGGCTGACAACTTATCGTCCTTTCCGCAATTTTACTGCCATGTGTCTGCAAGGTGGTTTTTATTTTTACTTTATGGCGGACAAAAGAATTCAATTTGATTTTAGGATCGATTTTTTGAGAAAAAAAGAATTATTTTTTCTCCATTTCATGAAAAACAGGCATGCTTTTCTATTCACTTATTGGCTGAGGATGCTCGTGTCATTCTTTTCCAATAAAAGCAAGAAAAAAAATTAGCTTCAGACATCGGATACAGTTCAAGCAACAGCAACAGCCATCCTTTAAAATCTATTGCCTTGAATTATTTCAGTATTTGTCTGCCGCACTATTCTTTATGACGCCCGAATTTCAATACTTTGAAAAGTGTTTCCTCTTGTGGTTGTTCAAAATTACAGATTTCTAAATGTATTCCACTCATAAAAAATGACTGAATTCAAATAAAAATAGTCAGCACAATATAATGAAGCCATTTTCTTAACTATATTTGTTTACAAATGATGCAGAATACAGGAGATCTTGTTAAAAGTATCGTATCGTGAATTCAAATGTAAAATCGCAAAAACTCCATCCATCAACGGACACTCATTCCATGAGAATCGCACGAAAAACTCAATAATTTAATTTTTTGCAACGAAGATGCTTTCTCTTAGTCCTTTCTAAAATAACGTGACAGTTCACAAATACAAAATAAACACCACAACCCATTTTACATTTTACAGCACATATACGTAGCGTTCTAGACATTCCAAGAAATTTGAAATTTTCGCCGTGAAACTGGCGAAGAAGCTTTCACAGAAACGTGATGATTGAAAAAAGAAAATATTTATTGTGCATTCTTTAGTGGAGAGCTAAAATAAGAAAGGGGGAAAAAACTGCTTCCATGTATTTCTCAACGCTTAGACGTTTCGGTATTCTCAAGCCTTGTAACACAATACGATTGTGCTTTATTCGTACTTATTTAATCATTAAAATTTTGCCTAATAAATAATATAATAATCGAATTTTTTTAAAAAAAGTTGAGTGAAACGATAATAATATTTGATTGCATTATTTGATTTTATAGCAGCAAGAATTCAACGAGGACATTGCAGTTCAAAGAGGACTAACAGCATTCTTCTGAACTCTTTATAAGCTTCTTTTTTCATTTAGAATCATTTAATTCAAAGAAACACTGTCATACGCCAAACGTCATTTCTCAAGTCATTCAGAGTTCGATCGTATGATACCTTAAGTTATGAAAGATGCGCATTGGATTCCAAAAATAAACCGAAAAGCACAGATAGAATTTGAGCTCCTCGATTCCAATCAAGTAAAAGCGAAAAATGAAAATTCTGATAATTCTTTAAAGATTTTTTTTAATGGAATAGAAATAATATGCCATTTACGAAGAAAAGCAGAAAGGCAAATAAAACTTTTAGCTATAAATCCTATATCCATTATCCATTCAGATAAAACGATATATACAATTTTATTCATTCTTTGAATACTCATTTCTCCATTTCAAGCTTCCTCCAAACGCATCTTGTAATAACGCGTGCAATGAATAGATGATAGAATTTTAAAACTGACTGTACACGGTTATCTAAGTGCATCCGTTTTTTTTTTCTTTTTCAAATCGCTTTTGATTGTTTCCATGCCTTCCTGTAACAAAATATTAAAAGATAAGCATTTTAATTTGCATAATGAAGGAAAATAAATGTTTCGGTACTAAAAGGTCTCATGCCATGAATTTCAATGAATTTTCACAGCAGCTGTGTAAAAACTTTTAGAAATGAGTTTTTAGATCTTTATTTGAGAAACAGAAAATAGCGTTTCATTTCAATATAAATTTTATTCGCGTTTTCTTTGAAGTCTGTATAAGATGAAGAGCTGGAATTTTCTTACGTATTTGGGATTTTATGCGAATACAAAAATTATTTTTTTTATAAAATAATCTTTAGGATATTTAATATTATACATACTTGTGATTCTAAATGAATTTAAGACGTATTTATATGTTCTCATCATATCGAACGTACTTTAGTAAAAGAATCATCTTGAGAATGATCATAAGCTATAAAATGATTATTTTTCTACTACAAAATAAATTAGCGTTTTACTTTTGAACTGGTAGAAAAAATTCTGAAATGTTAATAAATAATGCCGGTCGTCATTTTTCTCAGAAATCTAGAGTGACTTGTATATTGCGTCGAAAATACTGGATTGATACACTCTGTTATTAACAGACGGCTGGAACTGAGATATGAATGGTCTGTTACAGAGCAAAAACATGCTAAAAGGAAAACCCTCTTCTGAATAGAATCGTAGCTCCTTATGGGAAACGATGCCATACATCTCGGGAAGAAAACGATGCCTAATAGAGGATAGTGAACACTTCATAGCGAATTCCAGGTAATTATGTTGCATCCTTGTCTGATGCTACCTACATCAATGGAAGCTGGCTGAATGAACTATGCCGAATAAATGCTGATGAACGGTTTACTGGCGTAGCTGTCTTCGAAGCTTATATTTTACTCCACATTCTCCAATTGTTTGTTTCTTCTTCCTCTGAAGGAAATGACGGACAAATACCACACAGTAATCTATATCTATACTTATATATAAAGCTCAATGTGTGTGTGTTGGCGCTCTACAGGCCAGGCCATTTGACCTACAGCTACCAAATATGGTACATGTATACCTTAGAGGTCGGGAATGCGCACCTGGTGTCCCTTTTTTTGAATTTTGAATTTGAATTTTAATTATTAATTAAAAACTAACTTTCCCGCCAAAAAAAACTTTTCATTTCACCACCGCCAAATGAGTATGGCTTCAGCTTTTTTCCCCAACAGTAATGAGGCTAGGGTTAACATTTTTCGGCCGATTATTTCAAACGATTCTGTTTATTTTTTTTAGTGTTTTATGCATTTAAAATTAAATATTGTTAATGAATCGATCTTTCAGATTCCTTCTGAAGCCCTTTTGAATTAAAATAACACAGAATAAAAGAAATTAAAAATGTCTCATCTGCATAGCGTTACCCCAATTGGCGTAGAAAAATTCACGCATATGCGTTACCGTAACTGGCGTTGAAAATTCACGCATGCGCATTTTGTTCTGAATTCCGCATTGTGTTGACAATTATTGTCAACGGATGCGGACTGGATTTAAATTATTTTTACATTCGTTGTATGCTTTTGTAATTAAATTGTATTTATGTTAGTTATATATTTTTTGTATATGCTTATAGTTTGAAGTACATCGTTTTTTTAAGTAGTTTTTTTAAAGCCTGTTTTCAACCGATTATTTTAAACGATTCGTTTTATTCTCTTAGTGTTTGATGCATTTAAAATTAAACATTGTTAATGAATCGATCTGCTCAAGATGAATCTGAGAAAATTTTGTTGACAAATTCTTGAGATATTCTTTAGTTCCCATAAAATTTAAACGCTCAGTGACTCTGTTATCAGTAATCATATAAAAATGCTTTGATTCAGTAAAAAATATTATTATATTAATTGCAGATTAATCCTTTCCACTTTAATTTAAAGCATAAATTATACGGGGGCTAACAGAAAATTAGAGAGATACATTTTACGTTATGACTGAAGGCCTTTTTAATATTTAATATATTATAACTGAATTATATGACTATCAAAATTTGAATGTTTAAAATATTTTGATGAAGAAGCTATTAAAGTAGAAATTGCATAATATACTTAATTATAAAAATTTTAACGAACATTAAGATTGGCGAACAGGCTGGTTGACAAATTCTTGAGATATTAAATAAATTATGAAAGATATTTTTTAGTACCCATAAGGTTTAAATGGTCAGTGACTATGTTTTCATTAACCATGTTATTAAAAAAAATTAACATTTATTGACGAACACGAACACACTGATATTCACCGTTACTCTAATTAGACATTATAAAATCTGAATAGCTAAACATAAACGTATAAACAGCTGTGCGCCGGTTTCTATGGCAACACAGCTGGAAAGGGAAAATGCGTCTGCTTTACCCAATTTTATAGAATAATTTTCCCCCTTTTTCATTTCATTTAAAAAAAACATATTTAATAAGAACACCTGCTTTACTCAATTTTTTAGAATAATTTGTTCCTTTTTCGCTTGCTTTAAAAAAAACATCTATACATAAAAAAGAAACGTATCGAAATTCTAGACAAACTGCGCATGCGCCTATCCCCATGGCAACAGAGCTGGAAAGGGAAAAGGTGTCTCTAAGACAGAACACCTGCTTTACCCAATTTTTTAGAATAATTTTTTTCCATTCTTTGCTTGCTTTAAAAAAACGTATTTAATAAAAACACCTGCTTTACGCAAATTCTTAGAATAATTTTTTCCCTTTTTCGTTTGCGTTAAAAAAACATATTTAATATTTTGACAACGCACCGTTAAATAGTTTGAGAAAAAGAATTGAACATAAATCTCAAAAAGATTTTTCAAATCCGATAATCAAATTTTAACGTACAAATAACTGAACCTAAAATCTTTAACTATGTCATAAATTTGGTACTGATTTAAAAAAAAAATTATATTTTCTAATTTATATTTTCTATATAAAATATATGTCTCCCTCAAGGAAAAAGAAATGTTTAAGGTCAATACAAAACCGAGAAAGGAAAAGAATCGCGACTCCTCGGGAAAACGAAAATCAAGAATTTCATCAACAACGGCAAATGTCTAATAGACTAAGGATGGCTAACTTAAGGGCATCGGAAACGAAGGAGGAAAGACGCAATAGACAATCATCCAACAGTCTAAGAATGTCTATTTTAAGAGCATCGGAAACGGACGAGGAAAGACGAAATAGACAAGAGTCCAACAACGAAAGAATGTCCACTTTAAGAGCATCGGAAACGGACGAGAAGAGACGCAATAGACGAGCTTCTAACAGCCAAAGAATGTCCACTTTAAGAGCATCGGAAACGGACGAGGAAAGATGAAATATACAAGACTCCAACAATCAAAGAATGTCCACTTTAAGAGCACCGGAAACGGACGGGAAGAGATGCAATAGACGAGCATTAAACAGCCAAAGAATGTCCACTTTAAGAACTTCGGAAACTATTAATCATCACCAATTAAGGCAATTAAATAACGCGATGAGGATGTCAAACACAAGAAATAAAATCTGGAGACAAAAAGAAAATTCTGCATTTGCATATGATTCCAATATTGCTTATGAATGTGATCCTCTAATTGAAATTGGTCGAATGGTTATTGAATGCGGTTTCTGCAAGGCTCTTAAATGGAAAGGTGAATCCAGTAGCATGTGCTGTAATAATGGTAAAATTCAGGTTCCTTTACTGCAAACACCTCCAGAACCACTCCTCACTCTTCTCTCGACCGATTCTTCTGATGCAATTAATTTTCAAACTAACATAAGAAGATATAATTCATGTTTTCAAATGACTTCATTCGGTTCAGGACGAGAAATTAGAGAGCTAGGTTTTATGCCAACATTTAAAGTTCAAGGACAAGTGTACCATAGAATAGGTAGTTTACAGCCACAACCAAATGAGGAGCCAAAATTTCTTCAAGTTTATTTCGTTGCTGATAAATAACAACAGGCTGAACAGTGCTGCAGGAATGTGAGAGACATAAAACCAGGAATAGTGTCGCAACTACAAGAAATTCTTCATCAGCATAATAGTTATGTTCGAAGTTTTAAATGTGCAATGGAAAAAATCACGCCAGAAATGAAAATTGTCATTCGTGCAGATAAAGTACCCTCCGGTGAACATGAAAGAAAATTTAATGCTCCGACAATATCAGAAGTTGCAATTATCTTAGCTGGCGGTAAACATGGCAGTCGTGATATTTCGTTAGAGCTCAGGAGTAATGAAATAAAAAAGATAGCGGAAAATCATCGCCCGTACGATGCATTACAATATTCATTAATATTTTGGCAAGGTGAGGATGGATATAACTTTGAATTGCGACAAACCAATCTTTCAGGTAAAAAAAACTACAAAAAAAATTTCAGCAATGGATCCTTATGCATTTAGGATTATGTTTCGTGCATCAAATTTCAACATTATTTTAACGTGCAAAGAACTTTTTAAACAATTTGTTGTAGATATGTATGTTAAAATTGAAACCGAGCGACTACGATTTATACGTTTGAATCAAAAGAAACTCCGTGTCGAAGATTATATCCATTTGAGAGATGCTATAACTAATGAAGATAATATAAAACAAATTGGAAAACCAACAATTTTACCATCCACTTTAACAGGCAGTCCTCAATACATGCATGAAAGAACTGAAGATGCCATGACATACGTTAGAAATTATGGAAGCCCTCATTTATTTATTACCTTTACATGCAATCCACAGTGGAAGGAGATTACAGAAGAGTTGATATTAAGACAAAAAAGCCATGCTAGGCATGATATAATATGTCGAGTATTCAATTTGAAACTGAAATCGCTCATAAATCTTATAAACAAAGGAAAAATATTAGGGGAAATAAGATGCTTTATTTATACAGTTGAATGGCAGAAGC
This sequence comes from Argiope aurantia, assembly GCA_026543865.1. NCBI lineage: Eukaryota > Metazoa > Arthropoda > Arachnida > Araneae > Araneidae > Argiope > Argiope aurantia. Next base: position 622,310 of record JAPMOR010036729.1, read on the forward strand.
GTGGACTTCCACATGCACATATTCTTCTGTGGTTTCAGGAAAATTTTTATGCTCATAAGATTGACGACCTAATTACTGCTGAATTGCCAAATCCTGAAACGGATCCAATATTATATAACGTTGTTAAGACATAGATGATACATGGGCCCTGGGGGTGTATTAACCCTCTGTCACCATGTATGAAGGATGGAAAATGTACAAAAATGTATCCAAGAGATTTTTTAAAAGAAACACAAACAGGTCATGACGGATATCCACTTTATCGTAGACGGAAACCTGAAGACGGAGGCCAAGTAACAATAAAGAAAGTTCGTGGCTCTGAGGTTGTGATAGATAATCGATGGATTGTTCCTTTTTGTCCATTGTTATCAAGAGCATTCAATGCACATATTAACGTCCAATACTGCAGTTCTATAAAATCTATCAAATATGTGTGCAAATATATAAACAAAGGTTCTGACATGGCTATATTTAATTTAACAAATGATGACATTCAGTATGACGAAATTCAAACGTATGAAATAGGAAGATATCTCAGCAGCAATGAAGCAGTTTGGAGGATATTGGGGTTTCCTATTCCCGAAAGGCATCCCACTGTTGTTCATTTAAGTGTGCATCTTGACAATGGTCAGAGAGTTTACAGAATAAAATGTTTTAGAACGAGTGCAAGCTCGACCAGAAACTACTTTAACTGCATTTTTCTCTTTATGTCAAAGTGATGCATTTGCTCGATCTTTATTGTACCATCAAGTGCCTAAATATTATACTTGGAATAAAAGCAACAAGAAATGGGTTCCTAGGAAATCTGGACAAGCTGTGCCTGATCACCCAGGAATTAAATCAAGTGATGGTCGTGTCTACACCGTTCAATGTTTCCATCCGAATGTTTCCATCTAAGATTATTGCTTCATGAGGTTATAGGTCCAAACATCTTTTTCTCATTTAGAAACATTTAATGGAATTGTTTGTGAAACTTTCAAACAGGCTTGCGAACTGAGAGGACTTCTGGAAGATGATTCTTATTGGAAAAATACGTTAGATGAAGCAGCTACAACGCCTTCAGGGCGAATTTTGCGCGATCTATTTTCAGTTATTCTTCACACTTGCTGCGTATCTAATCCTGTACAGTTATGGAATTTACATAGAGAAACTATGTCAGAAGACATTTTGCATAAAGCAAGAATTGCAGTTAATAATATGGAATTAGATTACAATGATGAAATATTTAATAGCGCTTTACTTGCTCTTGAAGATAAAATTAAAGCATTGGGAGGTACAGATTTAAAAGTGTTTTGACTTCCAGAGGTACACCGTGATATCAATAACAGTTTAAATTATGAAATAATAAGAGAGACATGTTACAACATTCATCAACTAACATCATATATTGAAACAAATGAACCTAATCTGACTGATGATCAAAGACTTACTTTTGAAAAAATTACATCTGCAGTTTTTACAGAAACTGGTGATATATACTTTTCGGATGCCCCAGGTGGAACAGGTAAAACGTACCTAATTAATCTTTTATTAGCGAAAATTAGACAAAAGAATCTAATTGCTCTTGCAGCAGCTACCTCTGGCATTGCTGCAACTCTCTTGACGGGAGTAAGAACAGCTCATTCAGTCTTTAAATTACCAATAAATTTATCGTTTGTTGAAAATCCAGTTTGCAACATCTCAAGAAGTTCAGATAGAGCAAAATTGCTTAAAAAGTGCAAATTAACTGTATGGGATGAATGTACAATGGCACAGAAGTTGGCATTGGAAGGTCTTAATACAACTATGCAAGATATTTTTCAAAATAACAAGTGCATGGATGGCGTAACTCTGGTTTTATCTGGTGATTTTCGCCAAACTTTGCCTATTATTCCACGAGGCACAAAAGCAGATGAAATGAATGCATCAATAAAAGCATCTTATATTTGGAAAAATGTTCAAAGATTTGAATTGGAAACGAACATGAGAGTTCTTCTTACAGGTGACATTTCCACCGAGCAATTCGCTCAGAGCCTACTTCATCTTGGTAATGGAACTATGACAATTGATAGTGAAGGATTGATAGCTTTGACAATTATTGGTAACATAGTAGCAACAATCGAAGATCTTCAAGATACAGTATTTCCAAATATCGAAAGTAATTTTCGTGATATTAATTGGCTATGTGAAAGAGCTATTCTTTCTCCAACGAATGAGGGAGTTAAGACGATAAATTACCAGGTGAAATTCAAATATTCAAATCTTTTGACACCGTAAATGAAATAAATCAGGCAGTTAATTATCCAACAGAATTTTTGAATTCATTGGAACCATCCGGTGTACCAACACACAAATTAGAGTCAAAGATTGATGCACCTATAATGTTTTTTGAGAAATCTAGACCCACCAACTCTTTGTAATGGAACAAGACTAATTGTGAAGAAATTGATGCCAAATGTTATTGAAGCAACCATATCTACAGACCAATCAGCTGGGAAGGATGTCTTTATCCCACGGATTCCTCATATACCATCAGATGTACCATTCCAGTTTAAAAGAATTAAATTTCCAGTTACACTGAGTTTTGGTATGAGCATTAACAAATCTTAAGGCCAATCTTTAAAAGTTGTTGGCTTAGATTTACGAAGACCTTGCTTTTCATACAGGCAATTATATGTTGGTTGCTCGAGAATCGGTGATAATAAAAATATGCCTATCCTTGCACCACAAGGAAAAACTAAGAACATTGTATACAGAGAAATATTACAAGAATAAATAAATTAATTAAATTTGAATATGAGAAAGAATGAGAATAGTAGTAAGAATTCTAAGAATTCTTTTCAAAAGGACAATAGTATTTAAAGATGCTACATCCTCTTTTGAAATATTTTATTTATACTTATTGGGTAATGAAACCTACTCTTGGTTTTGTTTTTCTTTTCACGCCTTATTTAAATCTGTTGGATGTCACAAGTGGGTGTAATGTTGAGTAATGTTACAATAAATTTTTATTTTCTTTATCTTATTGTTTTCTGGATTCGTCAAGTGCTAACTATGAGACGATATGAACTTTAAACATTCCCGGGAAGAAATTTTATATTAAATATTTTATGATCTGTTTGGACAATGCTATGTTGGGGCAAGCCCTTTTCCTGTTGGATGGAGGTGGGATTCCTTCTGGATTCTTTTTATCTCATGATTTCCTGGATCAGGTTAGAACTAGGTTAGTTGTGTGCTTTTGTCATTAAATTGCATTTATGTTAGTTATATATTTTTTTGTATATGCTTATAGTTTTAAGTACATCGTTTTTTAAGTAGTTTTTTTAACCTGTTTTCAACCGATTATTTTAAAAGATTCTATTTATTTTCCTAGTGTTTGATGCATTTAAAATTAAACATTGTTAATGAATAGATCTGCTCATGATTATTCCGAGAAAATGTGTTGAGGAATTCTTGTGATATTACAAAATTAAGAAAGGTATTCTTTAGTGCCCATAAGGTTTAAATACTCAGTGACTCTATTTTCAGTAATCATATAAAAAATTCTTTGTTTCAGTAAAAAATATTATTATATTAATTGCAGATTAATCACTTCTACTTTAATTCAAAGCATCAATTCTACCGGAGCAAACTGAAAATTAGAGAGATACATATTACGTTATGACTGAATTCTTTTATAATATTATGACTATCAAAATTTGAAATTTTAAAATATTTTGATGAAGAAGCTATTAAAGTAGGAATTACATAAAATGTTTAATTATTAAAATCTTAACGAGCATTAAGATTGGCCAACCGGCTGGTCGCGAAAGGCGGTTAGTAACTAAATAAAAACCTCATTTTGCCTATTATTACTTTCATCATTCGGCAAATATACGCTTTCCAGCAGAATTATTTCCATGCTGATGAGGACAGACAAGAATGACAATTTTAAAACGGCTTTCGAAAGGTAATGGATTTGAAACTGAATTCTGCAATGCAACTTGAATGAGTTTCCTTCACAAAGGCGAATGCATATATAAAAAGGCGCTTTGTGTGCTGAGATTCTTATTAAAGTGAATAAAATCAAGTACGCAACTAACTGAATCTACACCTCCGAAATATTTGGCAAGGATCTACAGTTATGATACCAAGACGACAATCGAATTTCTTTAATAGAACGTGATGCTCTTGAAATCTGTTATCGCCATGTAAGCGAATAGCTACACAATCCTTCCGTCTAAAACTTTGATATGGTCTTGTAATTCTGGAAACTAGACGCCTGTGGTGACCAGCTTCTTCATCTAGATTACTCACTTTTTAGGCTGTTAAATGATTAACACGAAATACATTTTTTGAAATTTTACCATAATATTTGATATTGAAAAACATGAATTCAGTTGAATCAGTTTGCCAGAAATTAAAACATGTATATAAACGAAATAAGTCTAATGAGTTAATGATTGGCAACAGCATGTGGCTGAATGTTTTGATGGATAAGTTTGTTCGATAAGTCCATCATAACATTTCAAAACAGATTGGGCATTAAATTGAATTAAAAAATATCATTAAAATTAAGCAGAAATTATACCAAAAATAATCTTTAAAAAGGTAATATTTTTTTATCTAAAAGATAACATTTGACTATTTTGTAAAAAACGTATTTTGAAGATATGAGCATCCATTTGAATAAGAAAATCGTAGCGACTACCCATCTACCGACGGTTTCGACTATTTTTGCGCTCACTGTTTGAAGTCTATTTTTTGACTTCTTTTATATCTAGTTTCCTCTACCTGAATGGACTTATGATCCTCTCCAGAACATTTCCAATAATATTTTGCACTTCCAATAATTAGTGAAGCGATGAATTCAATCAACTGTAAGAACGCTTAATAAAGAAGTCTGAAATTCGTACGATGGTTTGTTTACATTTGACTGCTGTATTTGACAACAAGCATATATATATATATATATATATATATATATATATATCACTATCTCTTTTGATCGAAAATTCAATTAGAAATTGAAATTCTGGTGTTTTAAAAAATTAGCAAACATTCTTTTCTTGTATAATTTTCGCATTTCTTTTCGATTTATTGTGTCTTCAGAAATATGTCATTTCAAAAATAGTTCTTCCACTTACAATCGAATAACTTTTTAGTGTTTCGAATATTAAAAGAAAAAAAAATCAATTCCATAAATTATTCTTTTGGAATCTTAGAAACACAAACATTTAATTCAAATATAAATTTCATAAAGTATTTCAAAGCACAAATCCTTTTCTTCTGTATTAAATTACCTATAATTTGCATTCATTTTAGTAAATACTGAATCGGATACTATTGTAAATATCACAGTGATTTTAAATACGCATTTTATTTAATTTTAGATAAGTAATATGAACTTTAATATAATGAAGTCGTAGAAAGATCACTAATAAACATCAATTTTGGAAGAAATATTTTTATCTTATTTTCAGGTTTGACATTGTACATAATCCAAATAAATTTGAAAGCTTCTACTAGAATATAATGACAATTTTATTTTATAAGCTTTAATCTAAAATCCAGATATAATAATAAGTCAATACCGTGGTCTTTTTCCTTCCAGTATTTGAGCTAATAACCGACATGTTTAAACTTATGTCAAATACAAGAAAGTGATGGACCCAGGAGGAAGAAGTCAATGGTACACTCAACGTCAGATATGAAACGGTTTAAAAGCGTCAGTTATATGTATCAGTTATGTATACACATACATTTCTCGCTTTTTTCATACACTTTTGACTGACTTCACTCACTTTCATGCAACTTTGGCAAAGGAAACTTTGCATTTCATTATTCACGCACCTCCCTATATGCTACTGAATTCAAAAATCTGATTCTGAAAATACTAGGATATCAAAAATCGTGTCCATTTTTGATAATACTCCATTATTTAATATTTCAGATCTGATAGCTCGAGAAATAAATATTTTTTCTTGAAACATGAGAAAAATAATAAAAATTAAAATATTAATTTAAAAAGTATATTTTATTGTATAGTCTATTAAAGTTTAAAAAAAACCCTAAATATTAGCAAACCTTAAAAATGAATTATTTGTACGATATAACTGTACATTTAAGTCTCGATTGTAAATTGAATCATATCTTACAATAGAAAAGTCAATTATCCAGTTAACTGTTTCGACCTCTTCAGAGAATGGGTATCTAATTTATCACAAATAAATACACATTATATATATAATTAACTAATTAATTGTCATTGAATATACTCATCATAATGCAAAATGTTGTACTTTTTCCATGAATGAGTACACTCGTCTAAAACAGTTAACTGGTTAACAAAGACTCAATTTAAATCGCGACTTCCTTTCATAAGGTTTTCAAAAATTTTCATTTGAAATTATCGAAATAACTCCCTAAGTATTGACTTTCAAATAGACGACATACTAGCTAAGAAGTTCAGCAATTCTTTCAAGCAAGTACGATCCCACAAAAATATACATGGCATATTAAACGATATGTCGTTGATAAATTAATGACTGATGCCACGATTTAATAATTTTACTGACCTTCACTATTTCTCCTGCCAATGATTCTTGAAGGAAATTTCCCAAAGAATACTGTTACGATTTGGGCAGAATTGTGACTGGCAAATAAAATTCTTCCAGGTAATTGAAATCCATAAAAATTTTAATTAAAGAGAAAATTACAGAAATTTATTTTTATTTACTTCAAATCATCCGGTATTCAAAAGACTACTACATTTCGACAAAGTTTATTCACAGAGCATGGTAAAAATTCAAAACTCGATCAAAATTCAAAAACTTTTTAGCTCAAAGTATCGATAATCACGTGTCACATTTATTCAACGATAGTAGAACAGATAATAACTGATTGGCAAATGTAACAAATCTTGTGCTGAATTTTCAGGAAAAAAGTAGCAAATTAACGACGTCAAGTCGTCAAATATATCACCATTCTCCTCCATTCAAAAACCTCCCCTTAAAACTAAAATGCGTTAAATTGAAGGATTCGGAACAATATTTTGTCCCATGGAGTTATGACATCTTTATCACATGTGAGAGATCGTCTCCAGGTAACCACTGTCTACACGCTTTTACAAAATGGAAATTGGCTCTCCTGCAAATTGTGACATCATTTTTTTTCAAAGAAATTTCATTGCTTTTATTAAAAGATGGAGAACACAGTTTTATTTTTCTGATAGCATTTCATTTAACTTCGTTAGATAGAGGCCCGGTTAATCGAGGTGCTACTGTATTAGAAATGAAAATTGAAAATGCCGAACCTGAAAATTCACGTATCAAGTGAAATTCTTATATGAAATTTCTAAATGTAAGACAATAAATAAAAAAATAAATAAAATAATTAATTGCAAATCATTTTTTAAGTAATTATAAAATCATTTAACAGTCAACATAACTCGTAAGAGTTAAAATGGGTATACAACATACATAAATATAAAATGAAAGGATCATAGAAAGTAGAAATTTATATTTAAATATATATTTCACGTCATCCGTATATATAAGAATAAAATGTTGAGAGAGTTAACTTTTATGCAACTAATATTAATATTTCTATAGTACTACAATAATTGACCTTCTAGAGTGTCAATATAGCATCTTTCCTAGCCACCAGAAGAAATATATTAAGACATTTATCGTTATAAACTCTTAATGTTATTAGAAGAAAATGATCTTCAAGGTTTATGATCGTAGGGTAAACTTGATAATTTCGTACGTTTTTAAGCATTTCCTAAAATTACTTTTAGCTAACTAACCTGAACCTTATCTAAATTACTGTTTTTCGGAAATTAGATTAATCCGTCTAATGTAAAATTATTTTAAAGAAGATTTACTACAGTAAATCTTCTTCAATTCTTTCTGAAAATTCGGGAAGATAGAAAATATAGAATTGCAGTCGTCTGTTTTGCTTTCTCGAAAAAAAAGTTACGCGGAAAGTCAAAGAAATAAAAAAAAAATTATAATTGATAAAAATTTTAATTTCGAAGTGTCTGTGAATCTCCAAGTTTTGCTGCAGTGTCCTGTCTGTCTGAACCTGATCACTGAAAAATACAGTAAAATGGACAGAAAAAACTCGGTTCCTGATTTCTGCACTACATTTGAAGGTTTATATCAAGTTTTGAACGAAATTCATCAGAATATATCGCCAACAAGAGTGGTACCATCAGCCACCTCAGAGAATGGTAGTGAATCCTGAAACACAGGTGGGATGGAGTTTAAGAGACTGAAGACGGTGGATGGCGGCGTACTTACGCAGTAAATGAAAGTAATATAATCGCATGCCAGAAAATATCAGATGCAATTATAAAATAAATAATAATCAAACAGATTCCAAATTAGAATGACAACATAAACCGGATAGATAAGAATCAATCAGATTTCGAATAAACAACAATGTATTGAGAAGCCAAGGGAAGTGATGCAATACTGAAGATTCATCGATTCGCACAGAAGAGACCGAAGCATGAGACAGGACAAGAATTTGGAAATAAAAGAAAATTTTTTCATAACAAATTGTTAAAATTCCACCAGTCTATCATATTATTATTTTTTTCTTGTCGGTCTTATGTTTATTTTAAAAGAGGCAATTTGACATTATTTGTGATTCTTTGATTATACATATTAATATGCATATATAATGAGAAACAATATTTAAACACTCGGTATGTTTAATCATTATTGATGCGGGGGCGATGGAAATGTTTTCCTTGCAAAATAAGCGACTTTCCAGGAATTTCTAGCTTATGGGATATCTCCACGTGAACAATGCAACTCAGAAACGCAAATAAATGTTGAGATGCTATGACACACATAATACTTTGTTTTCCAATAGGGCTGTATTTTCTGAAAACTGCGTCAAGAAACATTAATAACTTCGACAAAGCTACTGGATCTAAAATTACGAACTTCTTGGGTCGAAAGCAGGGAATTTAAAGGGGTTAGTTGTAACAGGGATAAGCCGTAACTTACTTTACGTAATGAATTTTAAAACTTTTGATAAAAAATCTTATAAAATATGAGTTTTCTGACTGAACCCATTAAATAAGCATAGTAAGTTCCCTGCAGAAAATGGGTAGTGATAAATTGGGTGAAAGGACCTCATTTCAGCTCGTTAATGGGAAAAAATATTTTGTAAATTTTGGTTTAAGATGAATTAATCGATATCGTAAAAAAAGTTTTACATTTTTTTTATTTAGTATATGTAACAGAGTATGAAATATATTTTTTAATTTTTTAATAAATATTATATTAATTTATAAATTGATATAAATGTCTCAAACCATAAGATGGGGCACGCATCTTTCTCTTATTCCGAATTATGTAGGTAAACGTCCTGCTCTAACTGATACTTCAAACAGTAGCTGATCGAAGGAAAGAAAAAATAAACTATTATTTACAAAGATAACACACACATGCATGCACATGAAACAGATATTATCCAATCACATTAAAATGCACAAACGGTTGTTGCATAGTTGCATCGCGCATCGGAAAAATTAATAGAGGGAAAATGTAAAATGAAAGGGATTGTAGCAAAAATTATAAATCTGGACGTTTCTATTCACTCTACAGAATAAGAAACTAGAAATCTGAACGGACATTAAAAAGACGAGATTTATATGATTCAGCTTCAATAGAAATTGGAAAAAAATATTAAATATTGGAAAAGAAGCTGAGTTATTCAATATTTTTTGTCCATCCTTCCATTCATGAATTAAAATGAATAAGAAAAAAATTCATCTTTCTGTCGGCTATGCTAAACCGATTTCAGTGCTTACATCTACGGAAAAAGAGAAAAATATCTTCTTATTTGCTAAAATGTCGATATTCACTTCGGATTGCTTCCAGCAAAAAAGTTCATTTATCAAAGCGCTGTAAGTACCAGATTCAGAATATGCGTTCTTCCTGGAGGGAAAATAATATAGTTGATCAACTCTAATGATGAAGAATGGATATAATACTTAATTTTCAGGTCTGAGAAAGGTAATGAATAATCTTTCAATTGTTTGTCCCAATTGCAATTCGATTAAAAATGGACTTTTATGTTGATTATTTAATTAATCTTATCATTTTTACTATAATGTCATTCATTGTCACTATTCCGAATAATAATAATTAGTACTCGTCTTTTTTTTATTCCAATTGACAAAAGAATGATAACGAAAAAATGTTTTAAATATTGTTTTGATTTGTTCCATGTATGTTACAATTTACCTCGAGTTTGGGGCAGCTGATTTGTTTTGAAAAAAATTTATTGTTCTAAAATATCATTAAAATGGACGAATGTTTCTTTTTCGCATATGACAAAAGAAAAGTTGTACTATAAAAGTAAGCAGTTACAAATAAGAAGCCTTTAATGTTTTTAAAAATAGAAACACTTATTATTACAAATAGCCTCATGCTCCCCTGCTTATTAAAAAAGGAAGATTATTATATTTTTAATTTAAATCTATTAAAATGTTATCTTTTTTTCCCTAATGATATCGAAATCTATTAATATACACACATTATTTTAAAATATAAAAAATAGCTCCTTTACATATGTAAATTACATTTCTGAGAAGTTTAATTTTTATATATTCTTCAAAATTAGACTTGAATACTGTTTTGTAAAAATGCATTAATGTTGAACGAAGCAACAAGATGCCGAATTATAAATGTAAATAAATATATCTCGTGCAGCTAAACAAAAATAAATAGTTTTTATCAGTTATTAATAAATATATTTCATTTTTTTTTGCTTCATATGATGATGCTTCAAAGGTGACATTCATTTTCAGAATTATGTTATTTATTAGAGGACATTATGCAGAGGATACAATCAAGTGGACAAAGCAAATCTAATCAGGCTACGAGGTTTCAGACTACACATTTCAATCTCCATTAAAGAAAAATCGTATGGCGTTAGTAATTTTTAGAGAATGAAAATTTAAATAACCCAATGAGTGACTTTAACTGAGTTTTCAATTAAATGTCGGAACAAGAAGCTTGAGAGGATTCAAATAATTTCTTAACAGTCTAAAAGAAGAGAAAAAGGCCAGAGGCACTTAATAAACCAAGAGTTTCACGTAAAACATGGAAGGCATGTTGTATGATTATAGTCAAACCTTGTATAACGAGTGATCTGCATAATGAGCAAAAGGAAATGTAAAAAAAGTGACTCGCTTAACTATAAACACTTCACAGAACGAGCGTCGAGGAGAACCGTGACGTCACATGCTGGACTGACTTGTATCAGTTTGTGTTGAGGGCTTCTTTGTGGCCAGATAGCGCTGTCGCACGGGACTCCGAGGCGTTTCAGTATGTGCTCATGAAGCCTTAATCTACGAGATTTTGTTTATGGCCAGGATTATGCAGCTAGAAGTGGAGAATAACTGAATCAGTGAGATGATGGGAAATATATAGTCACAAAAACGTTAGAGCTTACGGTACATTCAGTGTCATAATAAAAAGCTTCAGCAGAGCAATAACCTTCCAATAAAATAAGAAAAATGTTGAAAGAATGGGAAATTATTGCATCCTATGTGAGAGGCATCGCCTTGATAAGGCGGAATCTATGCACACTACAAAGTTATTTAACTATAAACTTGTGTCTCATTTCCGTCAAAAACAAATGCCTTTAGACAATTTTCTTGTAAAAAAAGCACGAATTATAAGTAATAAATAACAGCATTATAATGTATGATTTTTTTTTATCCGAAATGGAACGCATTGTCCTGTTTTACATTTATTCCTATGGAAATATTAACCAGGGCTTCGCATTACGAATAAGACATAAAAAAATGTAAAAGAATTAAAGAGTAATGAATATGATAAGAAAAAAATCCTATTATTCAATTAAATAATAAAACTACATTATAAAGTACGGCTAAAAATTTAATTTACTTAGAGCATTTTTATCAATATCTCCAGCGTTTTCAATCTTGTTTCGTTTTATATATTTTAGGAAAAATGAAAATCTACTTCTTATAAGGTATGTTTCTAAAATCATTGGTTATTATTATTTTCACATCAAATTACTTTAGTTCCAAGAATTATTTACTAGGAATTAAAAATAATACTTCCGATATTCTTGAACGTTCCTGTAACATATTAATATTTATACAATTTAATCTCGTTAGCTATTCCAATCGATGCTATATCTGCATTTCATTCATTTCAGTTCATCGATACTGATTGGATAAGATTTCGGCCCATTTTTGGCGGTCCCTTTCTTATCGCTCGATGCCTTCTATCGATCTATTTATACAGGGAGTGATTTACGTACTGCCTGCCCGATCGTCTGCCGGAATGGGGTCTGCCAGTCGGCGGACGAAAAAGGGAATGGGAACTGTTAGACTCCCGATTTTCGACTTTTCTCTGAGCCAGAGGTGAAAGGATCAAAATACGGAGGAATCAAGATCCAGATGCGAAGACACCTTCACAAACAGTTCGCTGGGATCGATTTATTCAAAGAAAGGATTGAAATTTATTAAAATGATAATCTGATATATTTCGGGAGGACAGAAACCTCAAAATTTGAATCGATTTCCAATCAAACTTTTAAACTTTGAGCTAGAAGAAATTTCAAATATCCTCCTAAAATGCGGGTTTGACATATAAAAAAGAAGCCTGCACACTTTTTTTTCTTCCCTAAACACTTTTTCAGTTTTTTGCTTCACTTTCTACCGAAGATTTTGATTTTGTCAAATTTTCAGCTGTTTATCCCAAATTTTTGCAGGTAAGAGGTCATTCTATTTTTTTATTCATACCTCCCTCAGATAATCGCCGGTTAAATCTGTTTGCGTTTTATTATTTCAGAGTTGAATTAAACCATGCCGCTATCGAGTGATACATAATAGCAATTCCAATAGCTTCAAAAACATCTGGGTTTGTTTGCAAATGTTGCATAATAATTTAAAAAAATTGGCAGTAAGAGAATTAAATCCTCACTACATCCGTAAAATCTCTACTAATGTTAAAGATGAATGAATGTGTGATTGCCGACGCTATGTATACCAAAACGTTTCACCTAGAGCACCAAAACACTAACTTTAATACTAATTTAAGAGTTGTGCTCATTTATGTTCCCTTTCGGCAATATTTACAACCCTTTTTTTTAACCTAATTTTAACAGTAAGTTATACTGTTATCTGAAATTCAATCGTTTTCATTGTTACATCAAATATTGAAATGCGTGATTTTCTTCCATTGGTGAAAGCGAAGCAAGAAGAACTGTATTTAAAATCTGTATAGTTTACAAGACGAACAAAGCAAATGAAGTTACCAAAACTGCGAAAGTTTGATGGACGGATAATTGCTCTTTTAAAAGCATTACGAGGCAATGGGGCTGGTCATCATTACACAATGAAGATCACGGCTGTCATATCGGAAAATTTGATATAATCGTGGACATGAAGTTATGTTTAAGCAATTTAGTTGAAAATGAAAATAACTATTATCTCGGACGAACCAGCTACTTACCAAAGATGGCAAACAAAAAACAAAAGAAATTGTATTTCGTACATTTAATAAACTGTTCGGGAAGATTAAGTTTTCTTAGTTTAGCGATGAAAAATTCGTCTACACAATCGGATTGAGGCGGTGTGTTGCAAAGCGAAACTTTCCAAGAGGTGGCAGCCATTTTGTAAATAAGAACAACCATTTGTTTTTATGCAAGGAAACTGATATTGTCTTTTACAAGATTATTGCTTACTTTCAGTTTACCTTCTTTAGTCTTATTAACCATCTTTAACGACCAGGAGCTTATTGGTTTTACAAAATTTCAAATGAATCTTTTATACATAACTTAGACTCAATAACTGCCTCAAAAACATAATTAAAAATCCTTCAAAATTTTTATTCCTCTATTCTTTCAAAAAATTTCAAACATATTTCAATTCTCCAAAGTATGCATGGGCCAAATTTCGTAGCGCTCTGTCTCCTGTGAACTGGCAAATAGAGCGCCGATGCACAAACACACACATGATGTCTTATCATTCTTAGTAGATACAGTAGTCATTGGTGGAGGGAATGGGATAATATTAACACTAAAATCAATATGAGAATAAAAATAAATATGAGAATAAAAATAAAAATCATCAAAAAAAAAAAAACCGGAAGAATAACGTATAGTTTCAGATCAACTATTACCATCTGAGGACTTGAAAAGACGGCGACATTCTTTATACGTTAGTAAACAGTAAATTAGGCAATTTGTCAGCCTTGGCTATATCCATGACGATGTTCCTCATTTAATAAGCAAATTAATTTAGCTTCGATTTTCAGTGCAGTTTCAACTTTGACTGAAATAAATCACTAATATATTAATTTTCTATTCTAGTAATTTAATAAAAATGTAAAAATTATTATTATTACTAGGATTCATGAATGTACAGCCATCACGTTTGTACCAATTACATTAAAAATATTTCTAGATGTTTGTAAACATTGTAAAAACTACGTACTGATAATAAAAAAGATAGAAAAATTATTAATTATATGTGATTAATAATCATCCAACTAATTTATAATTTCCCGAATTTATTCCTTTACAAAAGAATTTATCCAGCATCCAGGCAAATAATTTTATAATCTGTTTTCTTGCAGTCGCCCCCTGCACAGCGGTCTTGGGAAGCCGCCACATCAAGAATCCGTCAATGGATAAAATTCCTTCCACGTTTTGCGTCGATACTTTTTTACACATTAAATTCTTCGTTGAACATTACATTTTTTTTAAAAAAATTCTCACACTTTCCAAAACAGTTCATAGTATCATAGCGATCAGTCTAGTCAATTATGAGATGTTGCTCTTTCTCATAATGAGAATGGGAATAAATAATGAGAATCTCATACAGAGAATAGGCAAATAGCAGAAATTCAATTATCTGACAGGATTTGGGAAAAAATGGAAAGAGTAAACGAAGTCAAAACTGGAAATATAATATAAGGAAATATACGAACCTTAAATTTCAACTAAAATATTGTACATCTGCTTAATAATTTTTTTATGTATTTTAAAAATTCAGTTTTCATCATATCAATTTACAAAACAACTTTAGTTACTCAGCTCACAATTCTTCAATCAATCTCTGAAGAAGAAAAAGAAACACTTTCAGACTTTCTTGACAAATTATTGTTAAAAAGCGTTGAATGACAAATTTAAAAAAAAATATTTTTAACACAAAAATTATTGTTGGTGCCCTTTTTTTACAAAAATAGTTAAACTTGTAAAAAAAAAGGGATGTTTATATAGTCGTCTGAATATTTAGTTCCCTGCAATAAAAAATAAAGAAAATGCTCAAAAAGGTTTCGTTTTCACTCGTTCTCTTTCTCGGCGATTTTGCGTTGTCACTTATTCCAATTTTCTGGATGATCAGGAACTTTCTAAAAATGATTTATTATATTATTGATTAAATGATTTTTATAATTTATACCAGATTTTAATTAAATAATTACCCAACTAACACAGACTTCTAATAGAATAATATCAACAAAATGTTATTTATTTCAAAACATTATTGAAAAAATTACAGTTTTGAACTAAATGCAGTATTAAATCATACCAATGGTAATGGTTTCTTCAGAGCTTTTCCATTTACGTCCAAATGATGCCCTTTCTCATAGTATAAAAACTGTGATCTATGGGCAAGGAAGTGATCGCTAAGAGGTTTCATATTTTTATTTTCAGCGTCCCGCATATAAGCGTTTCCCACTTCCCAGTAATATGAAGAATACCGAGTATGCATTTCGAACGCATTTTTTTTTTTGAACGATTGAAACCTAAATTTAACTAAGAACTAAATTTTGAGGCTGAATGTGGCTTTCTTTTGATGAATTTCATTTAATCTATACTTATAATAAAGCTCACTGTGTGTGTGTGTGTGTGTGTGCGTGTGTGTGTGTGTGTGTGGTGTGTGTGTGTGTGTGTGTGTGTGTGTGTGTGTGTGTGTGTGTGTG
>JAPMOR010036729.1:638269-662520 GCA_026543865.1 Argiope aurantia
GTGTGTGTGTGTGTGTGTGTGTGTGTGTGTGTGTGTGTGTGTGTGTGCGTGTGTGGTGTGTGTGTGTTGGCGCTCTATAGGCCGGACCGTTTGACTTACAGCTACCAAATTTGGCACGTGTATACCTTGAAGATCGGTAATGTGCACCTGCGAGTTATTTTTTCGAATTTTTAATTAGAATTTTATTTATTTAAAAATTAAGCGAAATTTTGGCGTGTTTCTGCTATAACTTCCGAAAATATTACCGCACAAAAAAGATTTGTGCATCAAGTTAAAGATCAAAAATTTATCTTTTAAATTATACCAATGTTTTAACCTTAAAATTAAATTTCTATATTTAATGAATTTTTAAATAAACATTTTAACTATATTTTTCAACATTTTTTTTTTCGTACAAAATAAAAATAAAATTTAAGCTGCACGAACACGTTTCGAATTCATGGGAAAAAAATAGCTTTTATCAAAGTGTTGCCATCACATTGATTAAAGCTCCAATTAAAAAAAAATTAAATCTTTTTGGAAATGAAATCTGCAAAAATATAATTTTCGGCACGTGTCTGTAGGAAATGAAACAAATATGAAATATTATTTTTTCTAAATAATAAATTCAAGAAAAATTATTTTATGATCTTTTACACTCTATATTATTAATCCAATCAATCAGTTTTATTTTGAGGTAAGTTTTGTTTAATATGAACAGGATATCCATTCAAATCTGGGCCACACAGCTAATTTGTAAACCTTTAGTAAGACACAGATCTGCTAAAAGGGTCTAATTGGAAAATGATTATATTTTATGTAACTTGATTCAATAAATGCTCTATTAAATAACTTTTTTTGATTTTACATAAAGCTTCTGCTGTGGAAATCACGATTAACAAAATGTTCTTGAAACACTAATATTTTAAATAAAAAGATTTAATTTCCAATCAACTAAATCAATCAATTAAATTGACTGATTTATGAAAATTTGAATATCACTATTCAATACAAAAAGGATAATTTTAGATTTTCCATCGATCGTTTCAAAGAAAATACGCCAATCAGCGCGCAGGTTTCTCAAGATTAATTGACCTAAGATTTTGAAAATGTTGAGTTTTTCAAAAATTTGTAACATTCAAAACTTTATAAATAATTCTTTGTTGATCGTGAAAAATAGAAACATTCATTCATTTATTTAAAATTTGGTGTGTCCAAAATATTTCTCAGAATATGATACCTTACTGCATTAAATTTAGACTTCATAATTTTTGAAATATATTTATAGGTCGGAACAAAATATTATTATTGATTTGATTTCAATCCTTTTGAAAGCAAAACTAAAAACTGAATTTTATGCTGAATCTGAGAAGTTTTTGTTGAATTATTCTTTGAGATATTACATAAATTATGAAAAATATTTTGTAGTTCACATAAGACTTAAATACCGAGTGATTCTGTTTGTAATACTCATATTCAAAAATAATAATAATAAATAAATAACAATAAAGATGATCAATAAAATAAAACGCTTGGTTTTATTAAAAAATATCTTTATATTAATTGCAATTTCATCATTTCCACTTTAAATTAAAGTTGAAATTTTACCGGAAATGACAAAAAATTAGCAAAATATTTATAGTAAATTGAACGAAACGATCTAAAAAACAGTATAAGTTTGGTATGACTATCAAAATTGGAAGATTAAAAATGTTTTGTTTGATAATCTATTAAGAGACCAGTTACTTAAAATATTTAATTGAAAATTGTAGCGAGCGGTAATACTGGCGAACCGGCTGGTCGCCAAAGGCGCCTAGTATTTAATAAAAATATACATTTTTGGTATGGTGAACACATATAAATTTTATTTATCTAAGCCGTTGCTTGTTTGAATTATCGCATATACGTGCATGCGAACATACAGACGGAAAAATCGTCAATTCTTGGTACTAATTCTGTGTACTAAATTTTAACATCTATCTTTTTACGTTTCGTAGTTAAAGTGCTCACGTACTCTTAGACAGACAGACAGGTATTTTTCTTGTCTCTTGGTTTCGTTCAAAATTTAGTAGATATCTAGAAATTTCCCGTTAATATCAAAAGGGCAAAATTGCATTAAAGAGTATTTGAATTAACATGATCAGAGACAGAGAGACAGACAACTCTCACAAAAGCTTTTAGAAAAATAAGAAAAACAAGAAAGCAAAGATTAAAGAAAAAAAATAATAATGCAGAAACTTTTATATTTCCATTCAACAATATTATAATCTTAAATAAAATCTGAGCATTCAGTGAGCTCAGGATAACTGTTTATAGCGCAGTAGTTATTAATCATCACCTGTCCCTAACACTACTCTCTAAGTAGAGTTAGACGTCTGGACTGCGGTCGTAATTAAAATAGTTTTTTTTTTTTCTTTGCGGTGTCGTAACTCGAAACAGATGTTACTAGCCATGCTTAACATTGCTAATTCAGTAATTATAGCTGTGATTAAAAGTGCTTGTCTGCTTCGGAGTCCTGAGTAGCTTTTCAAAAATGAGTTTTCAGTATAATTATTGTTTGGTGAAGTAAATAATAATAATAATAATAACCATTTTCGTGAAAGCGTCAAGCACAGAACATTTTGATAACCTTAACTCTGTAATTTGAGAACAAATGTATTCATTAATTATATTTCATCTTTCCGTTTTTAATTTTGCTTAAAACTATTTTATGCAACATAAATAAGAAATATTATGTCATGACCCTTTTTTTTGCGCACGTGTTTGTCTCTTGTATATAAAGTTTACAAAGAAAAAGTAAAGCCCAGACAAAAAAAAAATTAATTTTGAATTGTTGACAAATCCCTGTTCTTTAGACATCATCGATTCCGACAAATATTTCTGGCATTTGTGCCTGCCTGCGTTTGATAGTTTGCCCCGTACCGGTCTATGAACACGATAACTCAAAAATATAATACATAAGATCAGAGCTGGCCTTCAGAGGCCCGGATGCAAGAAACCATTTGGGACTTTAAATTTTTTGAAAAAAAATCGATTTAATATTACTATTGTATGTTTACTTAATGCGTGATTTTGTTTTTGCTATTAATTACTTCAGGGGAATTACAATTTTTTGCAATTTCTTTCTCGATACTTAGTATAGCAAGTGCATTTTAGCGTTATGCACAAATGCTTGACCGAAGACGATTCTTTATTAATTATAGTAATTTAAAAAAAGTTTTAACACAGATAACACATTTAAAAATAAATCATTATAATTAATTAAGTAGATATTGCATTATGCGTATAGCGTTATTTACGCCCCTTTCTTTCAAAATCAAATTCTGTAGCAAAACAATTATTAGGATTAGGTTTTCACCTAAATCGTTATTATAAAATGTTACAAAGTTTTTGGAACATTTTTCTAATTCATGTTTTTCTAAAGTTTTTATATCAGTGATTTATTTGAAATACTTTTGAATCTATCCCCTGTCTGTACAATAACAATATCAGTTACAAAGTTAAAAAGTAGCATCTAAATTCCTCAACTGGGTTTTCTTTAATTTCATCTTCTGCTGTTTCGAAATATAATTTTTCACTTTTTCGAATTTGTTTTTCAGGAAAATGTTCTGAAAGATTCAAATTATGTAATATCGTTTTTGCTTCGTTTAAAAATGAGTGAAATTTTGTTATTAAATTTTGAATTTCAGTTTTAATTTTATTCACCAAATTAAAATCCCAATCGAGAACAACTGTTTTTACTTGAAATATTTTATTGGCAGTGCTAATTTTCTACAATATTGTAAAACATACTATTAAACATAAAATAAATGTCATTTCTTGTATTGAATCCAATAGACTTTTAACTTTATTATTGTCTTTTGCATAAATAAATTCTTCTAGGGCATTACAAGTTTGTTCAAACTGTATATACACTGCTTTAACCTGTACCTATTTTGGCTTCCCAACAAGTGCTACATAATGGTTTAAGAGTAATGTTTCAATACTTTGTAGAATTTCCCTTCTTTTTGTAGATAAAAGAAAATAAGCAATATAAGGTTGTAATATTAAAAAAAAAATTATACTGTTGGAAGTGGCATCACAAATTAATAAATTAAAATAGTTTCATGAACAAGGCACATAAATTGCATGAGGGTATAGAGCATTTATTCTAGATTTTAGACCTTCATATTTCCCTTTCATGTTACTATCGCTGTCGTATGACTGTCCACTGCAATCCAAAATTTCTAAATCAAGTTCACTTAATATTTCCAATAGAGCTTTTGCTAGTCCTTCTCCACTCACTTAAGTTACTTCAATAACCCGATAAATTACTCATTTATAATTAAACTTTTATCTTCAAAACTTTAAACTTTTTTTGCCTAATAAAGACTGTTTTTTGCGGTTAATATCAGAAGTAGAATCCATTTGGATAGTGCAATTCGTGCATACTTTTATATCATCTTTAATTTTGTTAAGAACTTTCTTTCCTAGAGCAGGAATAATTTTTTTTTGTGACTAAATCATGGACAATTCTATTTTTGGAATATTTTATTCTGTTTATATGATCCATAAGCAAAAAGTCATATTTACTTAATAATTCGATTTTAAACTTAAGAAAATTTCTTTATTAGGTGTACCTATTATTTCATGGTTTCCTCGAAGTGGAAGATTATTAAAATGCTAAAAATAAATCACATTTACAGTTCTTTGAAATAGTAATTTAAGTCGTTCCATTGCTTATTTATAATACCTTGATTTGTTTTATAATAGGGATACATAAAAATTTAGTCATTTTAGTAATCCTTTCCAAGCAATAGATGAATTAAGTGACAAATAGAATGCTCATGATCTTGAATTACATATGATAACTTCCTCTAGTAACTATAGGCACCTATGAAAAGTGCAGATTTTTTTTTATTATTATTTCTTCTGGAAAATAATATACAGCAATGACAAAATACCGAGTCTTGCATTTTTGAATAAACCAATCAGCAGTGAAGCTGCACTTCACCATTTGGCTCTTTTTTTTTTTTTTTTTAAAGTAGCAAGTGCTGGAAAATAATCAATCTTCAGCATTCTTAGCAAAAACTCCTTTGTGTTGTACAAGTTTGTTTTTAAAACAAAAATTGTTTAACTTATCAATTATAATGCTTGATCATAAACATGAATCACTTATATGCACTTGATCACATTTGTTATTGTCATTTTCGTCGCTATTTTCTGATTCAATCATTTTTGTATAAATGTATGGTTCTCCAAAGATTTTCACAATGTCTACACTTTCGTTGCAAGATTGTGTAGTTTCTGTGGAACTTTCTTCTCCAGTTGAAGCTTGAATTGTAACTTCTGAAATCGAAGCCATTTCATTGGCATAATTACTTCGTAGACAAGAGAACATATATACTCAAAATTTTTTGAAAAGGGTCGATTCTTCTTTTTTTCTTGACTGCTAATTTTCATTTTTGGAACCGAGTTTTGACACCCAGAGGGATACTTCATGCCATGGATATGATTAGATCTAACAATATTAATCATTTTATAGTATATATTTCAGGAAAGCAGAACAGAGTTAACCTTTTAAATAATACTGTTTCAAGACCGGCATAATACATGCAAATTGCACATTCCGTCATAATTGATGTGACTCTACAGTAAAGATCACTGGACATAGGACAACTGAATTTGATCCTTAGTTATTTCTTGGATAGTAGGTGCTCGATAAGGAAATGCTACTCAAAATTTTCATCAGATTTTTACGAAAAATTAATAAATTGTAAGCTTCTCCTCGAAAATATCAGAGCACATTTTCAAACTTCTGCAAAACTTCTAGTTTGAAAATTAAAAAAAAATTCTTAAAATTTAGTTTAAAAAAATTTTATATTAATAACTTTTATCATAAAATAACCATGTATAACAAAACAGAAAGAGAGTTGATAATGAATATAAATCTTTCAATATCTCTTATTCGCCTAAGCTAAAAAATGATATGTTCTTCACTTTGTTACAAATGTTTCAGCCTATTTCTTACCTCTGAGTATTTTTAACATGGTTTTAAGGCGGAATTCTTCCTTTAATTAAATTGTGTGTGTAAAAAATTATGTACAGAAAATGTTTTGCTTTCGTTTGGCTGGATTACATCAAGTCAAATAATGAAGACGAAACAAACAAATCAAAGACATTGCACTAGGATGTCTTAAAACAAAGGTTCGAATTGCTTTTTCTTTTAATCCTTACTTTCATATAAAATGCTATATATATATATGTTTGAAGAGCAAACGGCATATTGAAGATAAAAATTGCACCTCAATTAATTTTTAGTTGCATTATTATACATATTCAGTTCTTAAAATTCATCCACAATTATCATTTATGCATGATCAATGCCAATTTTCTTTCACTGTAGGAACACAAAACGAGAGAAAGAAGTGCCCGAATATTCAATTTGTGTCTTTAACGTTGAAGTTTTGGGAA
Organism: Argiope aurantia; assembly: GCA_026543865.1. Lineage (NCBI taxonomy): Eukaryota > Metazoa > Arthropoda > Arachnida > Araneae > Araneidae > Argiope > Argiope aurantia. Next base: position 644,702 of record JAPMOR010036729.1, read on the forward strand.
AGTTGTCACCAGTCATATTTTAATATTTATCAGATGAACAAGTCAGAACCGATTTATTTTCATTTCGCCCATAAAATGTCCCTTTACTCAACGAATCACTCTCCTTCCATAAATTCAATTTAAAATTATTCCTTCAAACAACCAGAGAATGATTAAAATAATTTTATTCAGTCGTCGATCCGAAATTGAGTTAAGAGAAGATTTTCTCGTCGAATTAAATACAGACAGTCGTCGCTTCGCCCATCAAATGTCAAAACAAATTTGGAAAGTAACTTCTTAGAGAAATATGGTATTAAGATCACCCCCCTCCCCTTCCGTTTAAAATAACTAGAGCGGTTTCATATGAGTAATAATAGAATTTTGTAATCTATTCTTTAAGCATTTCTATATGCACTTGAATTATGAAATTATGTACAGTTTTATATTTCTGATGTTAATACATTTTTCAGTAATTTTCAGAATTTAATTATTTTCGAATTACTTAGCAAATATTTGGTTCTATACAGGCGGCGACAAATGATAATGAACAAATCAATGAAGTGAAACTTTTTAAATCAAAATATTTATAAAAATAAACACAAACAAATGAAAAAATAGTGACATTTTTAATACACTATGAAAGAATTTTCAAAAACTATTTTCGTTTCATTTGAAATGTATCAGATTAATAATAGGAGACATTTTCCCCCGTTTCCTGATGCATTCTTCTCTCCTTCAAATAAAATGAAACCCCAAAACTTTCAAATATTATCGAATTATTTTATTCAGTCTCCTCTAAATGAACTGAAGAGAAAATTGTACCTTCAAATTGAATAAAGCAACAGCCATTTCCATTATCAAACTTCAAAACGCATTTGAAACTGACGTCTTGCGATATATTTAATATCCATTTTGCTCCCTTTCTTCACAAATGTTTTCAATCTTTCATGTTCATCTGAATGCATTAGAGCAGAATGCATTTGTTTTGATTTTGTTATGAACGAAATGGATTGCTTCTTTTACAATGGAACATCATTATTTAACGAATGAATCGAATCTATTCTAGTACTGCTGGATTCAAATAGAATTTGCAGACCAAAAAATAGACCAAATTGGTTAATATCGGATTCTCGGCATTTATTCAGTGGTGGATTAAGGCACTTTGCGGCCTTAGGCTGGGCAAATTATTAGGCCCCTCTTTTTATTTGATTTCATTTCATAACTCTAAATATTTTTGACTCAAACAACAAGTTTATTATTTATTTTAGATTAAGTTTCTTTTTCAGCAACTTTGTAAAAATGAGCCTTTTTTTTAATACACATATCCGCATAACTAGACGCATAACATGCACCAACTAAGCGATCTCAATGAAACAGACTGGAATCGAAGCAATCACACTTTACAAAGTTTTGTCTTATCAAAGTAGTTTATAATTCACTAAATCTGTATTTCTTGCAAATTTAGTAGGCATTAAGCAAATAGTTTTTTTAATCATCTCACTGCACCCCCTCCCTCTCCTTAGCAATTGCTTGGTTGACCTCTTCGGAAATTAATGTAAAGGAATATTTTTTTTAAAATCTTCTTGCCAAAAAATGCTCGAAATAAAAGAGGATATGATCAAAAAATGATAATTAAAATGTAACTGAATCGGAATTTTAATAATACAAGAATAAGTTGCACAATTCAAATATTTTATTATGCTCTCTATATTTTTTGTACTCTCTGATTAAATTAATGAATTGATATATATAAAAATTTCAATTCCAATACAACTAAATTTGACGAAAAGTTAATATTTTGCTTTCATTATTATTTTGATTTTCTAAGAGAATTAGTGATACTGAAAATCCACTTTCCTGCGAGACAAAAATACTCAATGTACTGATTAAACCTGATAAGAAATCATAGTCATAAATGATGAAAAAAACCCAACAGAATATATTAGGACACTGTAACAGAAGATTTAATCTTACATTTGTGATAGAAACAGTTATGCATGACAGTCAAATAATTTAATTGAAGAATTTTCAACCTCTTAAAATTATACTCCTCATATCTAATAATAAAATGCATGTATTATCCTAAAAGCATCTTCCGGTTAGGTATTAAAGTATTTTAAACGATACATTTATAATCAAACAATTAAATATTCTAATTTAAGAACTAATTAATTTAAATTAAATATTTAAATTAAAATTAATTTTTATAATTTTTAAAAAATTAAAAAGAATAAATTTTAATTTATAATCGCAAGTTCAACTTTTATGTCATTTTAAATTATATTTTGTAGCAAATATTATGTATAATATTTTTTATCCAAAAGTCTGTAATAATCTCCACTAATGATATAAAGATGCGCATCTCTGCGAATGTTGGCACACTGCAGGTGACCAGACCAGTTGCCCCGGAGCTACCAAACATGGTACTTACTCGTATATACGAGTACTTTGAAATGTGCACTTCGAGACGATTTTTTGAAACTTTAATTAGAAAATTATGCGAAATTTCGGTGTATTTCCACTATAACCTCTAAACTTATGACAGCACAAAAATGATTTTTAGGTCAACTTAAAAATTCAGAAAATTATTTTTTCACTGATGCTAATATAATATTTGTCAAAATTATTTTTGAATTTTCTCCCGAATTTCCATCAAATGATTACGTTGTTGCCCTGAATTTTCAGCCCTTTTCAATATTCATTAAGTATTTCTTCCATTCTCGGAAACTATGGAAGAAGTGCATGGCTTAGTATCCGTGTAATTTACAAGACGAATAAATATCGGGAAATTTATAAGACTGCTGTATCATTTATGTTTTTAATAATGTAATGACATAATGAGACTAATTTGCATTAGAAAAGTTGATAAAAACAATGCATAGAAAGAATGCGAAACAATTAAAATAAAAAGGCTTTTTACTTTTGAAAGTTAATTGTATAAGGGTCATGAAGGTATATTTGAACTATTTAACTGAAATTAAATGTAATCAATGCTCTGTCAAAGCAGCTGATCGCCAAAGACGACTAGTATACATAAAAATTATTGTTAATGAGAATTTATGTGACGGCAGAGCCTGTTTCAACAAATGGAGCTGGTCCAGACATCGTTGGTCTTATTCAAGTGCAAGTCAGTTTCAAACTGTAAACCTACTATAAAATTATTTTATTTAATAAAAATCCTGAAAACCATCGTCCACAGGCATGATGGAAGACAATAAAAACTTATCGCTAAGACAGAAATATACTTTTATTAAAGCAAAAATGGCAAGAGGTAACATTTGCAATCTTTCGAGCCATTTTTGCCACGTGAATTTTTAACAATTCTCTTTCTCGAACTTTCAATATTCAAGAATATGCCATTTTAGAGAGACACCCAAATCTGAAAAAAATTAAAAAATGGTTCCGTTTTATATTTAATTTGAGTATTTATTTAAATTTGGATGAAAACTGTTCCTCCCAAAACGATATAATTCATTACAACTAGTACATGGTACTAGTACTGGTGTCTCAACTGTTACTGGTAATCTCATTGCTTAATAAAAGCGTGCTATGCAACAAATATGATAATACAAAATAAATTATTATTCTTAGTATTTCTTGCACAATTGTTTAACAGGATATTCAATTCGCCAAAAATATACCGATATTTAAATGGTCTTCTTATATATGATTTAAAGTGAATATAATTTTTGAAAATGTGCTGAATTCCGATTCATTAGACTCATTATTTCGTTGCTATTCATCTTAAAAATATTTCCTGCAACATTTTGGGATTATTTTAATAATGAAATACTTGATAATAAAAACTTCCATTAAATAACATTTTGTGGAATCATCTCTTCTAATACAAACGATCATACGTCGAATATTCCTTTTTAACTGCTAATGAGTGTCAAGTCGCCACTGTTAAAAGTCTAAATGGATGCTATTGAGAAAATACAATCTTAAAAAGTTTAAAAGATAATCATGAATTTTTTTAAGAATAAAAATGATTCTACTTTTTGAGTAGTTTTTTTAATGATCGCTTGATTTCATTGATTGCTTAGTATTTAGTTTTTTGATCTTAGAAACTTAATATAATGATGATATGAAAGGGTACTGACAAATGGATTTCAATCCTATGTAAGTTTTCATTCTGAGAGGCAACATATAGTTACACCCCTTATTATTCAACCAAACTGTTACTTCAACTTTTAAATAATTTATAAACAAAACAAATGCAATTGTTCCCTCGACACCCCATCATAAAATCTAGTCAAAGCATCATGTCTTGTACATACGTTTTTAAAAGCAAAACATATTATATTTATTCATTTTTATATTCGATGGCTGTATGTTAGCTTCAACATTTTAAATAATTTTCTGTATTTGCTTCGAAATTATAATCAATTTAACATTAGTTTACAATTTCTGATATATTCCTAAATTATTTCTATGATGTTGTGATAATTTTAATTATTTATTTTCATGTTGTTGATAGATCTGAAAAATGCTGCCTCAGATCTTTATTATAAAATTCCAATTCATTTGATTCGATCTCAGTCATCCGAGTGAAAGCATTTCTACGAATCGCAAACTTTATAGAAATAGTTTAATCCATTCCACTAAACAAAGTCAAGTAAATTCACTTGAAAAGATATTGGATGCATTCCTTTTCAAATGCCCCAATCAAATTGACAGCAATCTCTTGAAATTTAAATTCGTCTTCAATTTTTTTTCGTCGACATTTTTGAAGTTTTAGAAGTGTCTGGATGCACTCATTTGCATTTTGCGATCAGAGATGGGATATTTCTGTCTGAAAGCATCTATTATGCATAGAATGAAATCTAGATATAAGTTCTGTTTAATCAGGCAGATTATACTTATTACGAAAAGAATTTATATAAATTAGTTAAAATTTGAGCTATTTGTGATTTTGAGGAAAGGAATTTCAATATGAAGTATTATTATTGAGGGATGCTTCAAAATACACACATTAAAAGCTTTCTTTTGACACGTTTTGATAAAAAATGCATAAGACGAAAAAAAAAAGGGATTAAGAAAAAGCCTTAATATGGTTAGTACTGATTCATTCAAGAGTACATTTTTATCACTGAAAAGCTACAGTCTTTGGAAGAGAACTTCTGTAAAATGAAAAAGTAGTTGAATGGATTGACAAAGGATCAAAATACAAATCCTACACCAGATTTCAAACTTTATTTGCTATTTATTCTTTCAAGTGACTTCATTTTTCATGAAAATATCAAATAAACTTCAAATTCGTTGAGAATTTCAGAAATGAATTCTCAGATATTATGGTGCGTTTCATTATTGTATTTCTTAATTTCAACAACGCAGCTGTTGATCAAAGGCGAAACGAAAAATGGTGTAAAAACATCCTTCACATTCGATTTAAATATGAAATAACAAACTACAATGAGAAAAAACAAAGGAAATTCAAATCAATCTCGGGTAACTATGAGGAAAAGCGGGTTATATAGAACAGAATGCATTGTTTTATAGTTTATATTTTAAAATTCATAAGGAGTACAATTTTCAACTAAAGAATGCCTCTTAATTTAGTAAGGAATGAGTTATCTTATATTTGGTACAAAATGTTTCAACTTATGTCATAAAATGTAAAAATATTGAATAGCATTATTCTAATTTCTTATAAACTGTAATTACATTTGAATTAATCCCTATTTCCTTCATTATTTCCTCCTGAATCAAAGTAAACAACAATATAAAAATTGCGTTATTGAAATATTTTAATCAACCTCCCCTAAATGAAGGCGAGAGAAAATTAGCCCGAAAAAATTGAACAAACACATCGGAGGCCTCCCTTTTCAAATGTCAAAACCAAATTGACAGCAGTCTCTTCAGTTTCATTTAATATTCAGGGTTTTTCGTAAATATTTTTGAAGCTTTCAGGAATCTCTGAATGCATTCATTTGCATTTTGCAACCAGTGAGGGGGGGGGGAGGCACTTCTGTCTGAATGCACCTGTAATGGATGTAGTGGACTAATTGAAATCTGATTCTCAAGTCAGGCTGAAAATCCAGTTTGTGAAAAGAGTTTATTTGAATTAGTTAAAATTCGAGGTACTTATGATTCTAAGAAGAGTGAATTCACTTTGATACGTGCTAATGTGGTCTCGCTATTGATTGAATGACAAATTTTCTTCAAGAGGGCACACATTAAAGATTTCTTTACAATTCTTTTGATGCAACATTCTAATTAAATGTGGATATAAAAGTAAAAGAGAATTAAGAGAAAAAATCTTAATTTAGTTTTTGTGATTCAAGAGTTGGGTTTCTAATTGAAAAAAGTCTTGAGTAGCTGTTCTTGAAGCTATTCTCCTATGTCTTGAATGGAACTTATCTTTCAAAAAATGAATAAATGAATCGGTAATTGAAATGCAACTGAAGTTCTCGATAAGACTTTTAATCATTTTGACTTTTTAAATCTCTATTTTTTAGATATGTTTCAGCTACTTATTTTCATTGTAGAATTTAAAATGACAAGTTTTGTTGGTGAAGTTGTATTTGAAGTTGCGGATTTTATATAATCATATTTTCACATGATTGTGTTATCGAAAGAAAAATAATAGTGCAGCAAACATTATTTTTCATAGGTTTCAATTAAAATTTGCAAAATATTTTGTATATTTCGAGATTTTTAAATCATTTATAGACTGCAATAAATAAAAGGGGCAATCTTAAATTAAGTATAAAAATCGACTTCTTATTCTTCAATGCAGAACGGATAAAAATAATGCAAGTGAGCAGTGATGAGAGGAAATTTTGCATTTTGATACATTCTTATTTTCTGACAACAAAATAGAAGGAATATCGAGGCATGGAAATGAGTTAAGCATTCAAAGAAACAGAAGAAATGGGTGATAGGTTAGCAATCTTAAGATGGTACAGTCCAATGACAACTACATACAGTTTTAAACGCTGCGCACTGACTCACCCATTTTCAAGGAGAAGCACCCAACAGCCAAGTTGGGAAACGCTTTGATTTTCCAACCAAGTCGAAGAAAATCTCGAATATTCATAGTAAGCAATTCGTTTTTGTGGATATGCGGTAGAGAATCGGTCCTGTTCATGAAGTGAATAATCATCTGTACTTCTCATTTTTTTAAATCATTAGGAGTTGGAACAATACCGCTGTTGCGGATCCTCCATTGAATCTACTAAGCGATGAAACAAGTTTGACTGAATCAAGCATTCCCTCTGTCATGTACTATAGACCTTTGTCTCTGCAACTGATGAATCATTTAACTCAAACATTGAATCGGACATTTCAATCAAGGTTCGAAGCACCACATAGCTCTGAATTTAGTTATAAACAATCCCCTCTTCCAGGTTGCAGGGATGTGGCTTGCAATTGAAACATGCACATAGTTGCGCAATTAGATATTTCCACTCAATATTTTAACAAAGGATTTGAATTTATTTTTTAATTTTGACACATTTTTGTTCAACATGGTTTGTGTCATATTTGTAATGTTAGACTTCTATAATCCATTTTTCATTTGTACAAGAGTTCCAGAATGAAATTTTTTTTGTATAATTATGTATATGAAAATACAATATTTTATTTTAATATTTTAGAACTTATTTATCAGCCATGTCTACACATTTAAATTAAGTTTTTTTTTTATTTCACACGATTACCACGAGATAGTGAATGAGATAAAATTGACTGCATTAGTTTATCATATTTATAATAGTTAGTTACAATTTAAGGAATATAAAATGCGACTAAAATTACTTTCTCAATTATATAAAAAAATATTTAAAATACTATTCTAGAAGAATTTATTGATATATTCATAAAACTTTATTTTTTAACTTCTGTTTCCATTCTTTTATTTCAATTCCTTGTCCACGGAATTCCTTTTTAGATAACATAACAAATTGACTTCGCAAGCTCTTAACGTATTCACTTCTATTTGAACTGTCATTTCAACAAAATAAATCCAAATTTTCAGAATATTCCACATGAAAAGCATCCGGAGATCAGTTTATTTTATTCAGTCAACTAAATTAAATGAAGAGATGATTTACCCTCCGAATGTAATAAACAGAATGACGACCGTGTTTATCAAATATCAAAACACGTTTGGAAGCATCTCTCGAGATAAATTTAATATCTAATTTCTTACAGAAATTTCCCAGCTTTCAGAAATGTTTTAATGCATTAAAAAGGAATCTGTACATTCGCAGCTTATTGTAACTCAATTGACTCTACTCATCCAATAACCATGCAATGACTAACGTAAAACTAATTGAAGTAACTCAAGCAGTAATAGATTCAGAGTGAATTTCCAGGTTCGGTAAAGAGTGAATTTGAAACCATCCGATTTTGAGTTAGTTATGATTTGAAGAGGAATGAATTCCTGCATTACTTTCATGTTCTTCAGTAATGTGAAATATTGCCACTGATTGATTTAGTAACATAAGGGTTTCTTTTTCCATTTTCGAAAATTTAAGCGATCTCTATACAAATGTTTTAACTTGAAGTACATATGAAAAAAAAACAAAAAACCTTACATTTTAGTTATTTTAGAGTCTATTTTCTGTCCGAATATTATCTTAACTTCGAATATCTTTTTTAGGATGCTTCTTTTTCATTTAAATTAAATTAATGAAATATTAAGAAAAGTTAAAATAAGTAAATAACTGAAATTGAAAAAACACATTAAGGCGCTTTATTGTGCTTTCAACAAAGTGACATTGGTTCTATATTCTAAGCATTTTAAATTTGAATTTGGATATCAATATAAATGATTTCAATAAAATGCAAATCATCATTCGTATTATTTATAAAATCTCTGTATTTTACGTTAAGCTAATAAAAGAGAGGGCATTACTATGACAAGGTAAAAATAATAAAGCATTAGGTAACATAAAAAACACTTAATCAAATCGCTAAATCGATCCAGATATTTTTCTGAATCATTTTGATATAAATCACGTCCTTACTCATTAAGCAATTTCTAGGCAGTTGTCGTCTGAATACAGCCTTGTCAATGGCAATGTTCTAATGATATGTCAGGAAAAAAATAATCACTAGGAACCAAATCAGGGCTATAAGAAGAGGTTAGAATCATAATTTCCATTTGAATCTGTACAGGAAATAATTCAGCGGGTAACTTGGAGATCGACATTATTATGCGACATATTTTTATTAACTAAATTCATTTAGGTTAACGTCATTTTTTAAAAAAATCTTGAAGAATTAAGTTAGATCTCTCAATTTTAATCTTCTCAGAACGACAGCCGAATTAGTATTGTCTCGCTCAAATTACACCAGCAGCAAGATATTTTAACTTTGATATCACGACTCTAAGAACACGGTGTGCACTATACCATGTACATGACGGTTTCTCGAGAATGAAGTTCCTGTCCTGGAACTCCTCCGCCGTCCACGGGAAACTTTCATTATCAAACCACACTGCCAATAATGACATTATGATTCAATATTCTATATATGTATTCATTGGTTATAATTTATCGTAAGAGTAGCAACAACAACTAACATTGGGCAAATTAGTGCCCTCTACTTTCTGTTTGAAGGCAAAACATTCATTCCTGCATTATTTAACAATGCTTCTTATATTTTTTTTCATCGAACCTCGTAGAAAGGAACTGTGTTGGAAATGCATTCTTATCAAATGATGCGATGGAAGCATTAAAAATACATCCTTCAGTAATATATTTAGAACATCCTTGTAGTATATTTAAAACTATATTACAATACCCTGAAAATTTAAAAACCTCAAAAGAAATGATGGGAAAGATTTCTAACCATTTACCAGCAGTTTGAAGATTCTTTGAACTTGTTTCCTCTTATGGAAAAGTTGATGAGCATAACAATCAGTCACAGAAAACCTTGTTTAAACGGCTTAGTTTTGCAGTAAAGAGAGGGGGGGGGGCTGCAATTAAAAAGTACTTGCAATATTCAGTTAACTAATATTTGTAAAAGGAAGCCAAGCCTATATGTTACATATAGAGAACTTTTATGCAATATAAAAGATGATAAACGTTACAAAATGAATTTTTCAAAATTTATAGGTCAGGCGCAGAGAAACAAATAAATTTTGCAATTGAATATAGAACAGAAGTGCAAAGGATAAGCGCTACGGTGGTCTTGCTATTGAATTGAATAAAAGAAAAAGCCACAGCAGAAAAAATATATAGGAAATTTAATCGAATGCAAATGTAATAAGCACAACTCAGTTAAATGAATTAAAAACATGATTCTCACAAATACTAAATAAAAACGTTACTGAATGAATCAACTGACATCATTGTGTATGAAAATATTCAATTGTAACTCCGAAAGAAAAAAAATGAACTCCCCTCCCATCAAGAATTGAATAGTAATTTTATTAGGAAATTCTATCTTTACATTCATGAAGCAGGTGAAATTAAACAGTTTAAAAAGTTCAGGCCCCATATTTGTTATGGCATGAATTGCTTCCTATGGAAGGGGTTGTCCTATGGATAGTGATGGTCCATTGGAGAAAATTTTAGTTTCAGCCAATGTACTCATCAAAGCTCTACCATTCATATTTTCCCACGTGCCTTCGAGTGATTCGTAGTATTCAGCTATAACTGTCACTGCATAAAGTTACATTCATTGAAATCCCTAAAAAAAAAAAAAACTTTTGAGCATCATTGAATATTACTTCTCAGTCATTATTAATTAAGGTAAGAACACTTTCAAATTAAATTTAAAAAAATATGACCATCACACTTTTGAAATGGCCAAACGCATTTCAAACCATATCTTCTAATACTCCTTTTTAATGGGACTTCCACAAATGTCAGAATGCATTTATCTTCATTTTGCTGCTTTCGATTTGGTGATGCTCCTGTAATGAATGCGAACCCATTGAATCTGGACTCAAGTACCGGTTCATTCACGCTTATTACCTAATTATTGAAAGGATCGTATCCGAATCAGTTAACTACTCACGTTACTGAGGAAAGTGTATTCGGATTCTGCTTTAATTATTTGCTAATGTAAAGAATTACTGTTAATAGTTTTGAAAAAGAACATTAAGAATACTCATGAAAACAGATTTTCAATTAATCGAAAATGTTTTCCAATTAGAAGTGAAAATGAGCACGGAACGAGTCCAAGAAAAATGTTTCGGTAGAGGTAGAATTTAAACTTAAAAATGAAAAAAAAAATCACTGATTTTGTCTGAAAGATTTATTTCCTTTTCAGGATTTGCAATGCCTATTCGGGCTTATTGGTACAGATTAGAGATGCAAAGAACTTTAAAATGGATTTTCTTTCAAGTTTATTTTTTATAAGCGCGCGCGTTGCACCGTTGATGTAAAAACAAATGATCGGTCCTTTAATCCTTAAATCAGAATACGAACTAGCGAGAGTTTTCTCTTTAAATCTTTCTCGCATATCCTCTAATAAAGGCGGACTCGTGTTTCCTTTTCCCCCCAATCAATCGAAACAGAAATTTGATAAAGAATTACTGCATCTGCAGTCAAAAATCTCATTCCGAATTGGACAGATTTCAGTCATTGCGTTTACAAGTTTCAACGTGCTCAATCCTTTACTGAAAATTTGATAGATGTCTACAGTCTTGATGTAAAATCTGTGTACCGAATTTTGTCTATCTTCGTTTTGCAGTTGCAGTGTTCATTTCTATTTGAACAGCCGGACAAATGGACTTCCTCTGAATTGGGTAGAAATAGACAAATGTGTTGTGAAGAACTTTATCAAATTTCCACCATTTCCTTTGCACCTAGATCGCTGGCAGCATTTCCCACCGCATTTAGATGTTCTTTGGTTTCGCTATTTGTTTGAGTTTGATTACTTCATATTTTGTTAATTTGTTTGATTTTGATTTAACGTTAGAAAACTGATTTAAAATATTTCAAACGATCAAAAATTCATAAAACAAAACAAATGATTAAAACTAAAATTCAAAAGATATTCCAATTTCTAGTTCCTATCATCATAGAATGTTTCAGGTTTGATTCGCGTATGTAGTTAAAATTTTATTTTTAAAATTTTTTCTTAATTATACAGAAATGATAACTTGCGCACAGTAAAATGAATTAAATACTATTGTACAAATCTTGAAGAGAAATCTAGTAACTAAGCAATTTATTATTATAAATTATATATAATAAATTTAAAATTTACTAAAATTACAAAAAACAATTATGCAAAACTAAAAGTGCTATATTCGTAAAGCTAATTTTTTGAAAATTTAAGTAGAATAAAAATAGTTTTTGTACCATGATACATAGGAAAAAAAATTCAAAATTTGATCGGTTTTATTAAAAATCCAATTAAAAAATATCTTTCTTAGTGAACATCTACCAAGAATGAACTACGCGGAAAATTTAATAGCTCTAGATGTAACTATTTATCCTCTAAAGCAATTTGAATTCATTTTTTATCAAGAATGTTGCAATTTACTGATACTATGTCAACTTATCAACTTTAAAATATATTCCCGATGAATTGTGTAAGAAATCACAGCACTTGCACTTGAAGAATCTTTGCACCTGAAGAAGCTATTCGGTGCACAATTACAAGGACTTTTTTATAATATTTATTTTTCGGTGCCATCATTATTTTAATTTTCAAGAAATATTAATCTACATCTTTTTACCACTTTGTAGGCACTTTTAATAAACTGAAAAAATGGATAAATAAAACATCTATGCGACGCACCGTCTTGTTTCGTGCCTGAGATGAGATGTGCGAGTGCAAAGGGTGAAGCTTTTGGAAGAAAGTCAGACAATTATTAATTCTGAGATCCCTTATTACTTTGCACTTGGTAAAGGATTATTTTAAAAAATGTTCCTCACAAAAAATCATAAAACTTTTTTGATTAAGATTTCAAATATATTCTTAACAGCTTTTTCGTTACAATGAACAGGCCAACAAAAATATCAAAGGGAACACTTTTATCTACCGCAACATTCTGTCGCAACAGGGTGCTATGAAAATACCAGCAACAATTCCATTCCTGCCAGCCATCCATCTCCGGTCTGTTGGCAGCTTGCCAGCCAGAGATAAAGAGACGTTGAATACCGTCATCCCTTTCTAATAAAAAGGACCTGCTTGCGGAACGACGGCGTGAGAAGGGTTTTCGAGTTTTAACACCCTGTTCATCCCATGCTTACTCTTTAGATAATTCTGCATATAAGTTGATGCTTTCCGAACTTTAGGACTGGATTATTTGGAATTCCATTAAATTTTAATCGCATCTTTTTTCGGACATAAGGTTTTAGATCTAATATAAGTAAATGTTGCTTACAAAATATGCTTCGTAATTTTTAACCTTGGGTAACTAACGAGTAATATATCTTTGTCATAATTTTCGCTAGCATGATGCCAATACAAGAAAATGACAGCCAGCGAAAAGAAAAGAAATCAACGAGAGCGACTTTCCCTAATCTTTTTCGCATATTCTACAATAATCTCTCCTAACATTGTGGACTGCAGAAAAAAAATTATAGAAGCTGTAAATGCCACAAATCATCTGACTTATTATTTTCAGAATACTGAACATGAGATTTTGTGTTACCTAGTATATTGAAGAAAACCGAATATGCATTTTTGTCGACCGATTCAATCCGAAATTTGAAGCAAAACTACAATCACTTTCAAATTTATGAATTATAACTTCACATAGACTAATAGGCGGGAAATTCTTTGACGATTCTGGTTCAGAAGTTGATACGGATCTATACTTGAAATGATAAAACTATACAATTTTATTGATTTAATTCTTTACATTATAAAGCTATCGTGTTCACTTTTTTTCAGCCAGACAGGCACACAAACTTCTTGTGAATGAATTTCATTAAAAATTAATATAAATATTCAAATTTAGTGTTAAATTTTATTTTATCCGTCTGAGTAAAATCGTTAATCATCGTGTTCACAGATAAATAGATATAATTCCAACAATGTGTTTTTTGGACTTCTTATGTACAGCCGACCACCCCGTCAGTACTGAACGGAGCAGTATCGACAAGATTGGTGTTTTCTGGAATAACTGAATTTTGAAACGGTTAGAATATCAGTAGTGAGTTTCTTTCCGCTAGTATATAAACGCACATTATGTTACATTCTTGAAAATGCTTGTAAAGATCAATTGCATTCATGTCCCGATTTGCAGCTACTCGAATGGATATTGCAACACGTTTGACACATTTCAACAAAGGAAGGATGATAAGGACGACGCCAACTTCAGTTCACCGAATTTCTAAATGACATCAAAAGGTAGACACTTGGCAATTTGGATTTAAGTGCACAAAAGATGTATGTATGGCGGATATTTGGTGAAATATAACTAGGAACATGGAACCTTGCTTCATGAGAGGAGAGCACGGTTCCAAGGTCCCTGTGAACACGATATTAAACACCACTATGTGCTCGTCCGAGTTAATTCGTTGGAGTCTTTGAATCTTAAAGTTTGAGTTTGCTTTCCAACTGCAGTTCCGTACGTAAATTCTGTTTTTTAAAATGCTAACAGCATTCTACCCTTCAGAAAGCTGAATTTTTAATGTTGAAAACTATTTAAATATCAGAAAATTATATTATTTGGAAATTATCATTAAATTACAAAATATTTAGCCAGGGTTTTTATTTATGCTTAATTAATACTTCATCTACAGAATTGTTTTTTTTTTAATATATGGACACCCAAGTGAAATGAAATAATTTTCCTTGCAAAAAGATGTCGCAATGATAATCGATTAAAACTCTCTTTATACCATTCTGTCTTCATGTAAGTGAACGATTCTCCAGTTTGTATTCATCGAGGACAAAAATTCCCATTGTTACGATTTTGATTAAATTTAAATAAAAAAAAATACGAAATTGACAAGTAAGTAAAAATAATCAAAATAAAGCTAGTTGAAAAATATTTTAACTGCTCTGTATTTCATTAATACCGAAACTTGAACCGTCTTCTGATGAAGATGAAATCTGAAGCGACACTCATTTCTCAAACACTCATTTTTCTAACTATATAAACGAAATACATGCTTATTTACTCTAAAATTGCTTCTTTAAATGTGATAGTAAAGTGGAAGATTTATTTATCTAACATTTTGAGGGATATTGTTGCACATTATGTCATACGAGTCACTAAAATAAATGGATAAAACGTCTTCTAAATACACAGCCACATGAAATGAAACAAGCCGAAAATCATTTGTTTGAGTGTATGGACAGTCCATCGAGATGAAGATAAATGCCTCCCCACTGCACATCACTGTTGAATTTTTAAATTGTTATTTTGATGGAAGCAGTCAGAATTCTGAAAATCACCTAGATCTCGAGAATACATGAAACGTGGATATTCGTCCAATCCAGAAGTCGAATATTTCGAGGATTTCAACCCTTTGAATATGAAAGAGTGTAGGAAGCGAAAACTATTCATTGATCACGGGAAGCAGATAAATAGAAAATGAAACGTTTCAAAAATACGTTTTTATCCGTGTTCCTTGGCACGCTTTTATGACAATCGAACATCTAGACCTCATCACTCCATAGCAAACCTATCAAAGAATCTAGGTTCCAAAGAATATGAGATCCTTCCTGACATTCATCCTTATAAATATTATAAAAATGTATTTACTTGTACCCCATTTATCCTCCCCCTCCGATTTTGCCTATTTGTATTGAGATTCCTATTTTTGATGCATTCCTTTCGATTTTCCTTTTCTTGTGCACAACGTATAGAAAAAGGACTGCACTCTTCCAACTCGGGGTTTTGACGCACCTCTACCGTTCAGACCTATCCGAAATCGAAAAAATACATTTTTGGAAAATGTCTGCATTGATTCGTCTGTCTGCGACAAAGACCATTCAGAAACAACTTCGAGGTAGACGGATGCATCTACTCAATTGGCAGATTTCTATCAAATGTCGGACCCTTCTATTCAGGGAAAGTCTATCTGTCCGTCTGTTTTAACAAACGTTCAGTACAAAAGGAAAAGAACCAAATGTATGAAATTCGGTACTCATCGGTAACATCTGTCATGTCGGCATTCCATTTTGAGCCAAATCCAACAACCGTCTGTCGGTCTGTACTTTCAGCAGCATGCCAATGCGATGGCTAAAAATGATTTCAATTTATTAAATCTACCGTTTGATTTCGTGACCACGAGAGCAGTTCCGAGCCGAATTTCAGTTCCAATCGGTTGTGGAAAAACGTCTCTGAAACAGAAGCTCGCCTTTGTTGGAGAAAAGTTTTGGGGACGCCCTTCCCGCTTCGTGATTTCATTCTCTTTCGAAATCCACTCTTTTCAATCACAATCGAACACTGGGTCGGGGCATCAGGCACGGTACTCAGTGTTCGGTGGAAATGGAATGATTTTAAATATAATTTTTTGAAAGACCATTTTTCTTTGCCGGAGCTTCGGGCAGGCCTTCAGTGATGCAGATGTGGCAAGAGTCATTCGAAAGACAAAAGGATTGCTCCTTTTCGGCGGTGAGAAATCGGCCCGTTCTAAGGCAACACGTGTGAAGCTTAGGATAGGATTCCAGAGAAAGAAAGGGAGTCAGGACAGATCTTGCCGAGAAGACGGTCTTCTACCAGAATCATTTTCTGACGGGTGGACGTTTTCTTCTCTCGTTGAGTGAGCACACAAAGAGTTTTCGAATCGTTCAAAAATGGAAACGAATCCTCTGGTTCCTGATCATTTTTTTTTCAAAATAGCCCAGTATGTGAACATAAGAAGTGAAAAACGCAATGCATTTCATCACTTTGGACAGTTATGAAATGGGTGAGGTCATCTGTACATCAAAACTTTAGATTTTATCCAAATGTTTGCATCTGAAAAGTCATCCTGCCTTTCTTTTGTGAATGAACAGGATAATGAATCTTCTCATTCCTAAGATCATTTTACTTCCGAAATGCTCAGGTTTTTCAGGAATGCTCGAACGTCCGAATCTCTCTTTCAAAGATTAAAAAAATTCCTCCTTGTCCCCCCCCCCAAAAAAAAACCCCACAATGTAAAAAAGAAATGCAATTCTCAACAAAAGAAATAAGGAATGGGAGGTGACAAAAACATGCCGATATGTGAACAGTTTCACTTCCAACTGAACAGGAGAAATAGGTCCAAAACGCACGCTTTCTTAACTATCTATGGATTAAAAAGTAAGTAGAAATACTCGTTCATACCTGAGAAAACAAAGGATCCTATAAATTCCACAACAAGATTTTGCAGAATCTCTGAATTTCGGATCTCTGAAAAATGGAAGGGAATGAAGCCTCCAGTAAAATTTTAAACCAAGAAATCTGGTATTTGATCATGACATGAAAATTTCACCTGCAAAATTCTAGACGAGGTTTAAAAACAGAAAGTTTTGCATGTGAATTCCACACCTTCAAAATGAAACAAGCGAGATGGGTGTAGACTGGGACACAGTTTTATCGATAGCAGATTTATAGGAAAGTTTAGACAAAATCGACTGATTCTGAGAGTATTGGTGTGCATACGAACACGATAACTCAAATAAATGACAACAACGAAATTTCAAATATGAAATTTAAATGAAATTCCTGACTTCCATTAAGTTGTGGTATGCATATTTTATACCTGGTCATCTATATCAAATAGTTTTATTAAAAAATGATAATATAATATAAACTATTTGCCGGAGCATAAAGCATCGCAGTAGTAAAATAATTACAGGATACATAATATAAAATGTAAATTGAGATGTTTCTGTTCATTTGATCAATTCTGCAACCATTGGAGAGAGACGGGGCAGCCAAAATGCACACCATACTTCTCGGGCCCGATATGTTACAGAATTGTATAGAAAGGCGAGGCAAGTAT
>JAPMOR010036729.1:671716-699118 GCA_026543865.1 Argiope aurantia
ATATGGAATCAAAATGACCGCCCCCACGTTTCTGTTGATGTATAAGTATCCCAAAAAAATATTTCATATAGAAAGAATCCATTTTCTTAACCTACTCCTCTCTCGCGCCCAAAAGAATAAAATCATACAAAAAAGGATACATCTCGTAAGCCTGAAAGTCCCGAAATATTCAACATTCGAAGACTTTGTGTGAAAACCGAAACCGTCCCACCTTCTCTATCTCATCCCCGAGGGACCCAAATGTAAAGGAGGGCCCGAATTTTATCAATTCATTTTTTTTAAGAATCCTGAGAATTTCTTTTTGCTGAGTTTACCTTATGTAGATGTTATAAACGTTGTTGGAAGGAAGGATTTTTTTAAACATATTTCCTATTCCTCGATGGATAAAACGCTGGTATTTGTCAATGGAGGAGTTTTTTTGAAGTGTTCATGGAATGCTCTTCAGTTTGCAAATATGTTTCGATTCACTCTATTTTCTGCTCGAACGAAACGTTTAACCGAGAGATTTGAAACTGCTCCTGAACATTCGAGAAGGAACCTACTTTGAATCAAGTCAAAAGTGAAGGAAACATTTTTCTCTTATTAAATTGAGTTTTAAAAACTTAACTCGTGAAAGAAGTTTAAAACAATCGTTCCAGTTATAAAATAAATCTTACAAAAATATATTTAAAAAGTAAATTAAGAACATTTCTATAAACATTTTTAATGAATGTAATGAAAAATGGATATAATTTAACAAAAAAAATGTAAAGAAGTCAAAACAAAAACACAAAAATGCGAGAAATAGAAATACTGTAAACAAACTGCAATTTTAATAATTTATTACTTAATGAATATCTTTTTTCATCTTAAAAGAACATATCTGAATTTTCATTAATGTTTATTGTGAATTAATTTCCTCAAAACAATTTTTCACCTTCTCACCGTTCTATAAATCTGCTTTAAATACCAAATTTCTCAAAAACATTTCTAATTTTCATTGCATTAACAAAAGCATTATTTTAATTTTTAAAAAAATATTTGCAGTTAAGTCATATATTCCTTTATTCATTATTATAAATATTATGGAATTAAATTTTCAATATTAGCATTTTCAAATTCGCTACTTGGGTGAGAAATCGACAGGAAGTCCAAATTTAATGAAACGATGAGTTGAAGATTTGAAAAAAATTGAATCATCGAATAATCATTGGGTTGTCAGAATTACATAAAATTTGCCACTTCACGTTGTTAATAAAAGTGTTATATTTCAAATTAATAATTCAAATTTAAAATTTGATAAGCTTAAAATAAAAAATATATAGGAACCAATTTCCAGGCAAGTACATTACTTATAAATTCTGAATATCAACTGAACTTCAAACCAAAATAGTACATTTTAAAAACAAAGTTATCTCAAAATAAAATCAAAGTCATTAAAATGATCCATTATTTATACTAATTTCATTACCAACGTAAAAAAAAGAAAAAACATTACTGCAAAACACACTTTTGATTAAGCAGGCAATTGATGCTATAGATATGATTATTAACGATAACATAAAATATAAAAGGGAATAAAGTTATTACAATTAATATAAGCAATCAAGAATATTTCGTTCCGGCACTTTATTTAGTAAAAAATTTCATAATTTGAGAGCTGATGATGAAAATGTCGCATGAAATATTCTCGATTCTAATATACTCTTAATAGTTTTAAGGAAAACATATTATTAATGTTCCCGCATTAATCATGATAATCCTTTAAAAAAACTTCAATATGAAAATCAGAAATCTTTCCCTGTCTAAAACCAAAGTATGACATAAGAAAAAAGGTGTGCATGTGGAGTTTAAAGAATTCTTCCAAACCGATGAGCAGTGGCAACATGATATTTGCATATTAACGCTTTTGCGAAATATCTTAAAATGCAAACGACGATCATTTTACGGTAATAGTTTAAGTATCATACAAATCTTCTTCGAATTGTAAAAAGGTTTAATCTTTTTCAACAAAATTTATAGTACAGCTTATTATCATGATATGAATTCATTTTTCCTGTTTGAAGCCTATACTCACATTTTTCTCCGCTCTTAATTTTTTTTATGAAAATGGCTTTTTTTGGATATTAATATATTTGTGATGTTCTTTTTAGGTTTCAGAAAATTTTAATTGGCACTAATTAAAGAGTGCAATTTATAATTGAGTCCCTTTTCTATTTAGGTATAGAATGTAAAATAGAAACATGATGCATTGTTTCTCTAATTAGATAGACAAACACAAAAAGGAATTAAGTCAAGGGTACTTTGATGACAGGAAAAAAAAACCCTGATATTAAGGTTTTTTTTTTTTCTTCTTTTTGCTGCAGCAGTGCTGAGAAGGAAAAATGGTTGTGAAGATTCGTGATAGCTGATTCGGAATACGAAAATACACTGAGAAGCGTTCAGCTGACAGCTGTGGGCCGGAAAATTTGAGAAATGTTGAGCAAAAATTATGCTCTAGCAAAAAACTATTTTGTTTTAAATTAAAAGTGTTATGTTTAAAATATTTATATTTGAAATTATTTTTAATTTAACATAATGTCAAGTTAGTTAGCTAGATGTTACATAATCGTATTCAAATAGAAATGAAAGCTTAATAATATTTAAAATAGCTGGGGGGGTTTCAAATATGCGTCTTAAACTAACATTTCAGTTTTTCAAAATATGAGTATCAAAATTATCCACTGTTCAATAACTATATTTTGATAACCAGAAGAAAAATGTTTCAAAGATAACTGTCATTCAAGTTTTAATTCAGTTAAAAGACTGTTAAGGAATGCTTCCCATTAGAATTAAAGTACAGGGTGGTTATGATTAGAGTTACCCTGCTTAGACTCCGCTTTAGTAGAAGGATGTTGAGGAAACCAGATACTTAGGTTGTATGGATCATGGGGAACAGAAATCTGCAGTAAAAAAAATTAGGTGAGAAGGCGGCGCATGAACACACACACACACACACAAAATTTGGAGCTTTAAAACTTTATTTAATTACAATATCTGTTCAATGTGCATTCCATTTACGTCAAGCACATGTTCAAAGCGTGTTATGGCGCGTTCAACAGTGATATGAAGGGATTCTCGATAAATTGCAGCAACATGACGTGTTATGCTTGCTTTCAATTCATGCAGAGTCCGTAGGATTCCTCCATAGACACGATCTTTCAGGAATCCCTCACAATCAGAATTTGCAGAGATTCAAGTCCGGAGAACGCGGAGGCCAGGCAGTTGCCAAATTTCTTGAAATGACCCGTTCATTTTCAAAGTGGGCACGAAGCAATGTCGTCACTGGGGGAGCAATATGAGGTGGTGCACCATCTTGCATGAAAAGAGCAGTCCCTAAACATCCTCGTTCTTGTAACGTTGGAATGATTTGCTGCTGAAGAAGGTCGCGGTAACGGGCATCCGTAACGGAACATCCTTGAGGGCCATGAGGAGTGTTCTCCTCAAAAAGAAAAGGAGAAAAGAATGAAATCAGCAGTAAAACCACACCATACAGTAATGTAATCAGGATGTAAAGACTGTTCATTAACATCATTTGGACTTTCAGTGCCCCATATGCGACAGTTCTGAGTATTAACTGCTCCGCCTAGGGTAAAATGAGCCTCATCCGAACAGAAAATGTTCCAAGGCAATGAATTGTCAAAGGCTATTCTGGCTAAAAAAAATTCTAGCAAATTGATTTCGTTTCCCCAGGTCTGCAGGATTCAGCGCTTGCACATGATGGATCTGGATCTTGTATGGATACCCCTTTACAATGGATCGAAGAATCTTTCGTACTGTAGACTAAGAGAGGTACAAATCACGTGCCGCCACTCGAGGACTTAATGAAGAATATTGTGAATCGGACGCTCTTACGACTACGGCAAGAGCGACTTCTTCAACAGTTTCATTTGAAATCCGCTACCGTCCTCTTCCTTGTACCACACCCAACTCTCCAGTCTCTTCAAATTTAATAATCATCTTTTTCAAAGCCTGCCTGGACATAGGCCCTTTCCGGAAGTGTTTCAAGAGCCGATATTCTCGCAGTGCAGCTGACAAATTACTGCTGTTCTGATAAACAACTTTATCAATAATGCTCTTCCTTTCTTCTCTAACAGCATGACGAAGAATGATTTTTGCGGCAGTGAGTAGTGGCTGTTTAAACTACTCTAAATTTGCATAACTGCCTTTATCGTAGATGAAACCGCCATCTATCGTCCGAAATTAAAACTATTTTTTATTACAGATTTCTTTTCCCCATGATCCATACTAAGTATCAAATTTCTTCGATATCCATGCACTAGAGCGGACACTACCTAGGTCTAAACAGGGTAACTTTAATTATTACCACCCTGTATATTATCCATTTGAATAACAATAAGTGTTTCAAAATACCTTAACGATAAACTACAAGTATCACGATACCACTTAAAAACACACACACACACGCATTAAATTGACAACAAATCGGAAATTGTCCCAAAGGTAAAAGGTATGTCTTACTGAGTCTTGATTTTCCTTTTTATATTTTAATTCTTTAGCTGTTCTTATTAAAAATATTATAATTACTGATATTTCTGAAAGAAACGAAAGTATATAACAGCGAAATCATTCACGTCAAGAAAGTAATAACATACAACACCAATAATTTTGGCTATTAGCCTTATATATGGCCTAATATTAATATCTTATACGCCATATAAGTACTATAAGCCAAGAATTTCGAAAGTATATTTTTATATTGTCAAAATATGAGTAACATAAAAGGAAAAGAAGGGAAGCAGAATTCTTTGAAAAAGCATTCATACTTCCTTCCTTCTGCGATCCAAAATGAGGTCTGTTTGCCCAGCATTGGATGAATGTTTCGTGAGCTTAACAGAGAAATTGTACCATGCTCTTAAGTCTAACCGGAGACCAGGATTAGCGGAAGTTAAACTAAAAGACCGCATTTATTTCACAGGAAACGAAAAATTAAAGAAAAGGATTAAATTATCTTCACGTCTGCTATTTATTTTAACAAAATTCTTTTTTTTTTTCCAAGACGAAACTGCGTGTATCAGAAATTCAAAAAGATAAAAGGTTTGTTTTAAATTCTGTAGATACATTAGAGCTAAAAATCTATTTTACTAAACGATAAGGAAGTATATGACAGTAAGGGATATAAAAAAAGAAAAGAAAAGAAGAGTACATAATTAGAAACATAAGGATGTTTATTAAGAAATTAGCACTGCAAGGAATGAAAAGAATTGAAGATGACTTCTTTATAAAACGTTTTCACAGAAGTCTTGTTTTAGAACAATGAAGGCTCGGAAAGAACTTTTATTTCCGTTTAATTAAAGTCTCTTAATTTTAGAAGCTAGTTCATTCTTTTCTTCGTCAAATGGCGACTTTTTTCGGTTAGCAAATATTATTTTAATTGTTATTATGTTAATATTTAATGATCCCCTCTCGTTTCAATGCTTGCTGTAAGAAATTCGATAACTTTCTTTTCTTACCATAAAAATTTCCACTGGAGAGTCTGAAATTTATATTCTGTCCCATCTTCAAACAAACTTGTTTATAAGAAGTTTTATTTATAAAATTGAGTACTTTTCTTCTTAATTAATTTTAACATTATTTTACGAAATTATTACCTTTAAAAATGATTTTATTTCTTTAAATAAAAATTCATTATTTTATATTTTGATTATAAATTTCAGCACGTAATGAAATTTTATCTATATATTATTTAAACTCCATAATTCAGTAAAACAGTTTCCGAATAAATAATATCTAGAAATATAGCAAAACGATTTCAAAAGATTTTAAAAAGATTTTTTTAATTCAGAAATCCCATGTTTTTTACCTAGATAATTTTGAAAATTCTTAATTTTGTTGGGATTACCTGGCATTTTAAAGAAATACTTTTGTCTACTAATGATATATTAAATTATTTTTGTGATCCAGATGGATTTTAAAAAAAATTATTTATTTGATAAAATTTGGTTTATTAAATAAAACCATGATTTATTTTTTAATGAACATTATCACCAACCTATGAAACCCTGTTGGACCTAAGGCCTATAAAGAACGGAAGGCGAACAAGAAACATTTATCAAATCAATCTACTTAACTTTGATTTGATATACAAAACTAATCCTGTTAGTTTTTTTATTTCGTCGAAAAATGTATCAAGAACCCTCACCAATTCTCGTTCAGGTGTTGGCACATTTTTATCTCAAGACTATGAAAGCGATCATTTGTTCAAACCACATTATATGGCCAACCTGCTTATTAATCATTTTTTGTCTCTACTGAAGCTATAAAAATGAGGATATCGTCCCAATCAGGGGATGTTAAAATAGCTTACCATGAACGTTTAAAAATGGATGAATTTGATAACATATTTCTCACATCTTAAAAGGGATTACGTTAAGAAATTCATTACAAAATTTTAAGAATAATGAAGCAATTTGAAAAGTATTACGTTCACAATTGAAAGTTTACAAATACCAGTCTGATCTCATCTTTGACAATTTAATAAAATTCATCGAATTGCAAATTACAATAATTAGTAACAATAATTCCTCATTATAGGAGCATGTTGCATTTTAAGTCTGCCTTCAGTATCTTACTTTCTTTGCAAACTTCTAAGCGAAATGTGTGAGATATCTTAAAAAGAAAATTTAAATTGTAAACAAATGACAACTCTTTTATTGGATAACCAAAATGAAGGCTTGCAAAAACGAATAATAGAACTGATCAAATGATTCTTATCTAAAGCCTCACTTATCATTTCTGGTTTTCCTGAAATCCAAAACTAAGAGATGTCATTGTTATTCTTTCATACGCAAAATAATTTGAAAAAAAACCCTCTCTTTTTATTCCTTTCTCTCATTCCTCAAAGAATAAATTCATAAGATGGGGAATGACTTCTGAATCTGGAAAAATTCAACACTTCTAAATTCCAGTAAAGATTTGGAAACTGAAAACTGTCCCACTTTCGCAACGCAATCCCCTGGCAATAAAAGCAAAGAAAGATTTTTATGAATTCTGAGATTTTTTAAAGAATATCCCAAGAATTTTTTCCCTTCCAAACTACCCTTATGTAGCTGTTTTAGTTAAACAAGGATACATTGAAACACAGATGGAGAGAGGGTTCAACATTTTTTTTGGCATTTGCTCACCGTTGAGTGGAAAGACAGCGTTTGCAAGTTGAAGGGTCAGAAGATTTTGTCGCAAACTGCTACGTTCGGTGATGTGCACTGTATTTCTTCCCTCAAGCCTAAAGGCTGGAGGGATGAGATAGATTTTTGAGACCAGAGCTCTCGATATCCATTTCAAACATTTTTCTTTTTCGTTGGCTGTCAGTTCTACGAATTTTTCTTTTAAATTTGATTGCATTACTTTATCTATATATGCGAAATGGTCTAAAAGGCACTAAATTTTTCAAGGTTGGTAGCTACGAACATCCCTCTGGATTGTTATAATGATCTCATCCTTCCTTTTATCTCTGGACTCACCACCGCTCATTCGTGGAAAGGTAAAGCACCCTTAGGGTTCAATACCGGCCATTCATTAATTACAAATCAATTTCTTTTTTTTCTATAAATATAAATGCTTTTTTTAAAATTAAAAAGCACCATATTACAAATATAAATTCAATATTCAGGGCGGGAAACCGAAAATTACAAGTTTACTGTAAATGGCATTTCAGTATGAGTCCCTAGAAATGAGTATAAAACATTCACTAACTTAATAAAGAAATTATTTACACACACAAAAAAGTAAACGCTTACCAGAAAACGAGAATTGCTTGTTTTGGTGTCTACTGCCAACTCTTATAAATTTTCCCACCAAATTTTCTGAAACACTATAATATATAAATATACATGGCATTTTCCAAATATAACTTTAATATACCGCAAACTTAATGCAATTTTTTATGACAACAGGTTGCCAATAATAAATTTGTGTAGGATATAATAAAAAGATACACTACGTATATAGAAAGATAATGCAGCTATTGTTCATGGTATTCTAAAATCAAATACACTCTCATCAAATGAGCTGATAAAAAATTCGGCGATAACAAAGAGTTAATTTCCGAATCATTTATAGAAAAAGCGCAGACATACATCACCCATTAAAGTAAATCACCGCAGTTACTGAAATAAAGAATTAAGCATCAAGATAATATTAATAAAAATAATACCTCAAAGGTAAATGCAAAAAAGAAAAAAAATATTCAAAGGATAAAGTAATAAAAAATTAACCATAATGAAAGGAATTTATCAAGTTGCTTCAACTGTTTTTGAAAAGTCAGCATCAAGAAAATAAAAAAGGGAGACAAAAAAAAATGCGTCTGAAATTGAATGCTCTGAATAGCCTGCTTTGAATGCGAGGAACATAAAAAAAATTTGAAAGTATTTCCATAAATGATAATGAAGCATATTACAGAGCAAGAATAAAAGAAAGCAGCATCTGTAATTACAAACATAAAGATGCTTCTTTATTTTGAAATTAGCACCGTAACGAGTGATAATAATTGAAAACAATTTTGATTTTGCTTTTAAACGTGTAATTCCTCATAAGTTTTGTTTTAGAATAAAGAGTCTTTACGAAGAATTTTCTTTATCGATTCATTAATATCATTAATTATAGGAAGAAAATTAATATTTTTTATTTCAAAAGTTTCGTTTTGTTTATTTTATCATAAATCATTTTCATTAAAATGTTTGTATCTATTTAAAGAATAAATATAATAAATAGATTTTATATTTCACAAGACAGCTTAAAAGTAATTTTTATAAAATCATGAAACTACTCTGTTTAAATAATTAAATATTAAATAATTAAACAAATGAATATTGTAATAATAAATTCAATATTTATTTTATTGCTTACAATATTGTTAAACTGTATGATTCCATTATTTCATATATTCTCTTCTTATTATGAGAAATAACAGATCATTTGTGTTGTTTTAAGTGTTCCATGCGTTAACTCGTTATTCTCTGACATGACTAGAAGTTGTCTATCATTAACTAATGATAGACAACTGAAGTGTAGAATAGATAACATTATACAGTATGCAATATTTCTACAATAAGTGCACAATAGTTCTATAATACAGTGGACCGGATGATACAAATTTAATATATGAAAAAATACAATAAATTCATTTATTTGAACAATATCACTAAACTGGCAAATGGTATAAAAAGAAGAAGGAATTGTGCCAATTATTTTATACCTTAATGGAATACAGATAATTGCTCTTTGAAATAACTAGTTAAACAGTAGAATAAGAGTGAATTTTGCAATTGTCAGAGAAATAGCGGATATCATACTCTAAAGATAAAACACACATAAAGGAAATAAACATCGAGAAACACAACTTCAATGTTTTGAAAAAACTGAATGTTTCAGATTTCTAGAAATCTTAGAAAATAGTTTTTGGAAATATATCTATCCCTCTATCGCTATAAACATGCAAAAAGTTTCAAACTGAAATTTGGTATACGATCTGTATGCTCAGTATACCATGAATACATAAGGCATATTAATAAATTTTAGTAAATGGTTTTATTCCTAAAATCCGAGGGACTTCCCGCCACAAAACTTTCTCGCATACTCTCTAATACAGATGTTATCGCAGAGAACACCTTGATTGGCCTTGACATACAGTATTTACGAAATATTAACCTTTGACCTAATTTAACATTTCCACTAAATCTATCATTTAATCCTTGACGAGGTTTTTGGCGATTCATCCCTGGCATGCTGTTAATAGTATCAAATTGGAACAAACATCTGACACAGACCTACACTTGCAGTCACAAAATCGCAAACCAAATTTAATATACTTAAGCTGTTGCGTTTTTGAGAAATCGCGTTTACAAGCTTCTGTACGTTCTTCTTGGATGGCATAAAATGAGACACTTAAATCTGTGTCAGAATCTTATCCATTTAGCTCTCTTCGTTTTGCAATGATCTTGTTTATATTTGAACAGCTGGACAGAAAATCTTCTTCTGAATGGAGTTTGCTCACAGTTTGGCGAAAAGACTGCATACTAAATTTTATAGTTCCGTTCTAACTCGATGCGTTTTTCAGTATCTTTGTCATAAACAGCCGGATGGGCATAGAGACAAAAATGCATTTTAGAAGGTGTAAAACGCTGAGATGCGTTAAAATCTCGACTCTTTAAGGATTGCCATACTTTCTCTATGCTTCGTTGATGAGAAAGTAACTATGGACATGAATCCAATTTTAGACGGGGAAAAATAGAGAATTGATTTTTTGCCGAGCTGTCTATCCTTAGACAAATGAATATAATCTCAAAAACGAAATTATGTAAACAAATAAAGTTCTCTAAGACTACTAAAATTAGTCTAAAACTTCAAAATGCAAGCTTATTTTATTTTTATAATATTACGAAGCACGAAAAGCGCCTTATTTTAAATGTATTTGAGACACTGGAAGGGACTCGCTTCTTTTCACATGTTTGGAATGACGTCTGTCTGTCTGATTGTAAATGCAATAATTCAAAAACGCTACAACTTTGATAAATGAAATTTAATATGTGATCTTAAGAATATAATTGTTGTTTTATGTCAAATTTGTGTTTTTATTATGTGGCAAAAAGTATTCGAAATGCCTACACGGTTTTCTTCAATACATGACGAAGCACAAAATGCTTACACTGAAATTAAAAATTAAAAGTACTCATGGCGATCACCGTTTTAAAAATTGTCCACCATTTTTATGTGGGAGAGAGATCATCTTTATTAGGGTGGAGGCGAGAGAGGGTTTTGCCGCATTCTTTTATTTGCTTGATTCGGCCTTGTCTATATCCGTTTGTGTCTGTTTTATAATTATGATATTTGGCACTCTTGTTTTTCCTTTGAGAGCAATGCCCTTTCTTTTCGTAATGATTATTATTTTTTTAAAAATATTGTCTGATTATTAATCAATAATTTATTCCTAGAAGAGAGAGAGTACTGATTACGAACTTTGGAAGTTTTTCTTCATTAGTACTAATGTTTGCAGGTATTCAAATGGTTGCCTGTGTGGCTGCTCCTTATTTGCTAGCAACCGAAATCCACGTGCTCGTTGGGATTAGGAAGCCTCATCCAGAGAAATAAACACGCCAATAGCAAGAAGTTATCTCTGAAAGATTTGTTCATTCAATTAAAATAAGTAAGATTCACACAAATAAATAGCCGAAATAATGAACATAATAATAAAAAGCAGAGAAGAAATACAAAAAAAAAATGACAGCAGCATTCCTAGCGGAAGGTAATAAAATATCGATCATAATGAGGATAAGTAATCAGATTAATTAACAGTTTTATATAAAGAGCAGGAAAAAGAAGGCCTGAAATGAAACGCTATTAACAAGCTGCTTTGAGAGCATATGTTACTAAAACATAGGAAACCGATTTCTCCAAAAGATAAAGAAGCATATAACTGAGTGGATATAAGGAAAGAAAGTATTATTACAAACATAAATATCCTGTCTTACTGCGAAATGAGCATCGTTTGTAATGAAAATGATGGAAAGCAATTCTGCCATTTATTGTTATAATCATGCGTTTTGTTCCAGTGCAAGAATTGTTGGAAAATCGGAAAAGAAGGAGCCAATCAGCTTTATTTTGGCATCGCTCATCTTGAAATCATAATAAAGTCGTCATTTGTAAGAAATGAACGTAACTTAAAAATGTTTGAATTAAAATTTCATAAGAGTCCATCTATATATGGATTATTATTATTCAATAATTCACTGAAACAAAGTTTCATTCATCTAGGTTTATTCATTTTAAAATGATGAGCTACCCAAATTTTCACTTTTTAATGTTAAAATTCAATTTTGAACTTTTATTTCTATTTTAAAAACTAATATTGGAATACCTAAAATCTTTTTGTTACGAAAATATAAGATATTTTACATTAGTTTGTACAGATATTTAATATTAAACATAACTTTTAATAAGGAAAAATAAATTTTAAAATTTGATATTTGGACATATATCAGAGGACAAAGCCATTTTATGGAGGGATGCAATATTTCAACCCATCGCTACCAGTAGCTTGTAGCGGATTGGTATGGGCGATGATAGAACCTGGGACCTTGCGGTTCGCATCTCAGTAACAAGACCACAAGACAAAAGCAATTTCCCGTGTTTCGCAGCTGTTATCTGGCTTATAAGCTTTTCACCACAAGCTTTTCCCATTGCATTAACTTTTCTGTAGTGATCCTTAAACAATGCATTGAGAAGCGCGTTCCCAAATTTCAAAATGTTGATAATTTTTTAATCAATTCAATGCTTCTTTCATGCATTCCTTGACATAAGTATCGTTCTCCACGCTGTAAGGATATATAAAGAAATTTCGACAGGAGGAAAATAGGAAAATAAAAATAGAATGATTTCCATTGAGATAATATTTCATTAAAAATCGCTACTTTTATCAATGTGATCTACTTTTATCAATTTATGCGATCCTTTTTTTTTGAAGCATTCTTAATAATCTTACATAAGCTTCAGTATATATTTTTTTATGCTCCTGAAAATAAATTCTTGCGCTATCAACAAAATTCATTGCATTCATCTTTGAAACAATGGGGAATTCGCTTTCTCATAGCTATTTAACGCGAAGACGCGCTTCCCTCTATTTATTTATTCCGGAATTCTCAGAAATGGATAATTTTTTTATTATCAAAATACAAACTAAGTAATATTTATGCTACAGAAAACATTAGTTGTATTACATAAAAATGCATTAAATGTACAAAACTAGTTTCTATATAAATATTACATAAAATATACTCCATTTAAATGCATTTGAAGCAAGAAGTTCATAAAAGAAATTTAAGAGTTATTTCGCTTTAAAATAAAAGATACAGTGCCATACAAAAGACGTAGCTTGAAATTATTATTTATTCACAGTAAATCAATTTTATGAAATTATTTTTGAAATAAATTTTAATTGAGATTTTCTTTTAAGCAATCACATACTGAAATGGGAGGGCTTCTTTGGTGCAGAGATAAGAAAATGCAGGAAACTCCCAAGATGGTTGTGGACAGTTTCTAAATAACCTAGAAAGTAATTATTGTAAAACTGATATTTTCCCACTGAAAAAATTATTTCCTATCATGTATTTTAAAGAAAATCCGATGCTCTCGAAAGTGTCAGACGAATCAGAATATATATCTTGCAATTGAAAAAACCTTCTAAGCGTTCCATCTGCAAGTTCCATCGTTCTCTATCCAAAGATATCTAATATTTCAAAAAATTAGCTGTTTTGCCCCACACCCATTATTTATGTATCGGCTTAGAGAGGAGCTCAAATTTTACGTTATATCATACCACTTTCTAATTAAACGGAATTTTGCTCCCAAATGGGCTAGATAGTTTCAAAGGAACTATTTACATACATTCCACTTTCGTATAGGATATGTCGAATCCGAATGCATTTGCCAACGAAGAACTTTCTCACACTGACAACTTGCAAAAACCAGTTGTTCTCAAAGTCGAAAGAAAACAAATATCTAAAAAAATGCCTCATCCCACATCTGCATTAAAATTTATAAAATATTCATCTGTAAAAACTACATAAAGTTGGATTGGAAAGAAATTCTTCAGATGATATTCTAGAAAAAGTTTTGAACTGATAAAATCTGCCCCTCTTTTAGGTGCATGCCCCCAGGGATTGCGTAGAGAAGGAAGAAAGGTTACGGTTTCTGAATGCCTTCTGGAATTCCGAAGTGTTAAATATTCTAAAGCTTTCCAGCTTCGAGAAATAGCTTCTTTTTTATGTTTTTATTCTTTCAAGAGTTAGGAACGAAAAGGGGGAAACGAGTGCCTTTCTCCCTTATAAAACATTTTACTCTCATGTTGAATTGTAAGTATTTATTTTTTCAAAAATGGATGAGCTGAAAATATGCGCAAACGGATGCCAACTCAGTTTGAACTATATTTCGTGATGCTTTGACTATTTTTTTGGTATATGAAGCGGAAGCACTGCAATCATTTCGATGTCGATGTGTTGAGGAATCTCCGTGTTCTGAAATTTTATTTCAAAAACTATACGTACATCTCTCTGTGGGTTGGGTTGATCTTTGAATACGAATATCAATCGAATATATAATAAGAAAACTGTATGAATTTCAGTAAGTAATCTTGAGTATATATAAAGAATGGAATAAGAATTCGAAGGGAAAAGATTCAACAAATATACTCACTACTTTACACTAAGCAGCAACAAACCATACCATTACGTTTAAGTCGAAGGCATCATTTTCCCGTAGCTACTTTTTTACTTTCTTGCATATGAAACAAAGAAAAAATATTTTAATTATCCAAAAATTCGAACTCGAGTTTTTGATGATATCCCAAACATTGAAATCTCCCTCCCCACGATTTCGAAAATATTCTTGGCATTATGTTTATGTGTCTCCCTGTGACGCATTGAACCAGAAGGATGAAATTTGATCTATGGTGTATAAGCTAAATTCGAAATTCCTATCAAATTCTGACTAACATTTATTCAGAGGAAAGCTGTCTGTCCTGGCTATTCGAATGCAAGCTAATACGATAACTACAAAATGAAGAGAGCTAAATGGATAAAATGAGGTATACAGATTTAGAATCAGTGGTTTAGAGACCTAGAAAATTTTGACCCAAATTGAACCAAGGTTGACGGTCTTTCATAAGCATGTAAGCACGATAACTGAAAAATGAAATTTTTTAAATATATGAAATTGAGTAGGCGACTTTGAGATTGCAATTGGGATTCTGTGTCGAATTTTGATTTTAGTCTGAGGAAAAACGCATTTAAAATAAAACTGTGATTTTCAGGTACTATTATTTTTTTAAAACCGAATCATTTTTATTAAAACCGAAAGGAGATTTTTTTTAATGAGATGTCATAAAAGAAGATACTAGGTTTTAATTTTCTATATTTATTCAGTAATAAAACAATTCTGCATCTTTCTGTACCAATAGAAGTGAATTAAAATTAATTTACTGTTTGACTTTATTATACTTTAAATAAATACATCTGCATTTTGGTCCTGAAATCAACATCATTTCTGAAATCTTTTAAATGTATGTTTCTGGTTGTTAATATATTATTAAGAACCTAAAAATTATTATTAGCCTAAAAATGAGTCTTTAATTTAGCCTAAAAATTTACCCAAATGCTAGAAAACTAGGATTTGGGTTAATGAACAGATTTTTCTAAAATAATGTTTTCAGAAATTTAACAGATTCTTAAAGCTGTATTATAAATGAATTTACTAGAACATTCTAGACGTTAAATTCCTATTTTTCTGACAGCATTCAAAACAAATTTGTACTCGAATGCATATGACAAGCTTGATGAAAAGCTACTGAAAAACAATCCACTCTTGCCTAAAATATAACAAATCGCAACATTTTACCTCATCTTAGAATTTCCCAACAACACCCTCTAGCAAACATGATCCTTTTCCAAAATGCAAATATCTAAATATTTGTTCCATATCGAAGTTTTAAAATCTGTAACAACTACGTAAGGCTCCGTAAAAAAAATTCTTCCCGAGATATTCCAAAATGTTTTTTAATCTGATAAAAATCTACCCTTGAATTTTGCTGGGTGCTCCTATGAAGTAGAACAGAGTAAAAATAGAACAGTTTCGGTTTTCGAATCTTTGCAGAAATTCAGAAGTGTTGAATATTTCTAGGGCTTTTCAACTTATGAGATTTAGCGTCTTCTATTCTTCCAGAAGAGAGAAGACAAAGGAAGTGGGATTCCTTTTCCTTTATAAAATATTTTATTCGGATATAAAATTCACTCAAACGTGGATTCGAAGAAGAAAACAACAGTGTGCTGCAACATATGATGTTTAAAATATTTGATCTGGTTTTTGATAATTTAAGATAGAAATGTTTAGCAGGATACATCTGTGGCTCTACAAGATTTAAATTTATATTATTTATTTTATAACAAATAATTTTCAATACTGTAGACATTTTGTCTCTAAGCAAACAAAATAAAAGGAAAATTTGTGAGAAAATGGAAAAACCAAATAGTTTTCGATCATTTTATCTTTTATAATGATAATTGGATAAAAGATAAAACTCCTTATGTTTATAATTGTCAATGATATATATTGATTTTCCGTGCCTGCATTTGTTGGAATAAAAAAAAACGAATTATAAAACAACCACAAGCATTTAATTTCGGAAGCATACACAGGGCTGTTGCAAAAAACTTTTTTTTAAACGGTACATATACAGAAGTATTATAGATGCAAATAGAAGTGTTATACGAAAATAACAGCAAACTCGCCGAGTTTTCGGCACGTTCCAATAATTTTCTGGTAATGAGGTCTAAGCTGTTGAATTTGATCCCCGTATTTTGTAGCATCACAATTGCAATATATCCTGCATGTTAATAGAAGAGAGTATTTGTTGTGAAATTAGAGATGTGTGAATCTGAGAATTATTTCTACATAGAGGAGTTTACCTGATATTGGATTATTAATTAATAAAATTGAATATGTTGGCATTTTTGTGTCCATATCATTTCCGTTCATACACTACTACAGGATAATAGATTGTTGCTTTCTTTCTACAGACCGGAATAGTTTATACGCTGCAAAAATTTGAATAATTGTAATTAACATGGAAAAACACATTATAAACTTTAGCAGATAAGTTTAAAAATTTTCTTCGGTAATAAAATAGTAATTAGCTGCTTTTAAAAATCATGTCCACTCGAAAGTTTCTAACTTGCTCTCTGCTAAAAGTTGACCCCTTCTCTTACAAGCATAAAATTGTCGAGCTTGGAAAAAGCCATCATATTTTTTTATTATTATTATTTTCACAGCTCTGCACATAAGAATTTTCACTCTAGCAGTGTATGCATTTTAGACGCTTTTTTTAGTCTGTTTGCCATCAAAATTTGACACAGAACAACAATTTCACTAAAAAGATGAGATATCAAATTTTATCTACGTTATTCCAATTTTGAGTAAACGCCTTAACATGCTTGCGAAAGTTGCGAAGTTAGTGTTAAGACTGTTTACAAAATTGCATTCGTCTAGCTCAATGCTTTATTGTGTGTTAAGATTTTCACAGATATATTTTTAAAAAAATGTGATTATTCGGGTTCAGAGAGATCTAGAACTCAAAACCTCAAGTTCTAATTTTTTTTTTTAAATTACAATTCTTTCTTTTCTCATTCGAATTTTTTTTTTTTTTTTTTGTTCTAAGGTAGTTTTATAAAACCCAAACTAAGGGAGTTTAGAATCTATTGCTGTTGTTGTGTTGTTGCTTATGGCACTTGTCATATAAAATATGCAGATTAATTCAGCCGAGCTTTAGTGCATCGTGTTTTAGTAGCGCCATCTAGGGCCAAAATATGTCTTACCTACTCATGCGTCACAACTTTTTTTACAGGGCGGACTTCATTCACTCATCCACAAATCAGAAAACTGAATTCATTAAACCTGAATCAGAGAACGATCACCTCTGATCCAGCATCCCCTAGTGGTACTGTGATGATATGGAGAACTTTGGGGCTACAACAGAGTTCAACATGCACCAACCACCATATACGCGGAAAGTCTTCGGGCGGCGGAGTTTGAACTCACATCCCAAGGGATGCGAATCCAATGCCCTACCAGCCAGGCTGTCCCGGCCTCAGAATCTATTGTGAAGGACAACTAAAGACAAATTGCGAATATAAACATTTTAGTGACTTTCAAATGTGTTTTTTTATTTTTATGAGAACTGAAATAATCATAAAAAAATGTAGCTTTTAATTAGGTATTTAAATTCGCGTTTCATCTGTTGAATTCGTTCAATTACAATTTTGTGAGATAATCACCATTTCAATCCTTCATTTGTCTCAGAATTTCATGAAAAATGCAAATGAATTTTTACATAATAATCCCAACTAACAACAAAGTTGAATGCGTGCCTCTCGGCACTCTTCCGGTTATGGAGAGTTTGGCTATCGACAGCTACCAAAATGAGCACACGTATTGGAGAGTGGAAATATGCACCTAAGAACAAATTTTTTGAAATTTTGATTAAAATTTCATTTTAAAATTAAATACATGCGTCTTTCCGCGAATGCATCCAAGAATATTATTGCACAAAAATAATTTTTAAATATTTACAATTTTAATATTAAAAAAATATCTTATTGAAAACAATAATGGCGCATTTTTTTTCTCTGAATTATCGCAATTTTTAAGAAGTATTTTTTCCTAATTTCCAACATTGTGGGCCTGAAATTCAGACGTTTTCAACGCTTCATCAAATTCTTAATTGCTTGATTCTCTTTCACTGTTGTAAGCTAAAGGAGAAGGATTCCGTTTCATATCTGCGAAGTCTATAAGACGAATAGAAACGTGATTACAATATCACAAAACTTAAAAGAACGATGAATCGAACATTCAAGTTTTGAACAGCTGTTTATAGGACAGATTTCCATCAGAAATGTACACAATAAGCAAAATTTAGGTAAAACAAGTAAAATAACACAGTTTCAACATCTGACAACCGGACTGAACTGTGAACATGAAATGACTTCTAAGCGATTTCGCCGATATTACACTATCTAATCAATTTTCCAGGCGAATCGACTGACAGCCGGATATGACTCTAAAATGAACAAAAAGAAATCTACATAAAGGAATTGAAAAATAGAAATACGAAAAGAGTGCAGAAGAAAATTTGACAGTGCTGCAAACAAATCGATTCATGAAAACAAAGAACCTGAATTTCATATTTTTGATAAATGTATCATTCCGATGATTTCTTCGCTCGAATGGATTGGCTCGATGTCCACCCTCAGAGAGCAAGCACGAATGAATATTTTGGAAAGGACAATCGATTCATTATCTGGTATGAGAGGCCACAGCAACATCAAGAGATTCTCTATTTCATGGCCATTTCCTTTTCCATCAAAGCGTATTCAGTAAGTGAAAACAAGAGAGAAGTTATCTACAATGTGGATCCAAGCAACTACACGTACAGGAGCATTTATTTTGGCAGTTCTCTTCCAAACCG
Source organism: Argiope aurantia (assembly GCA_026543865.1). NCBI lineage: Eukaryota > Metazoa > Arthropoda > Arachnida > Araneae > Araneidae > Argiope > Argiope aurantia. The sequence goes on from JAPMOR010036729.1 coordinate 690,762, forward strand.
CTCCAGAAGTCTTCAATCGTTCGAAAGCAATTCCGCGCATTTGGCCATTTCCTTGGAAATAGAAAAGAGATATGAAAGGCTGAATTTATGTGCAGAAAGCGTGTAATGTATTTTATATCTATCGGAAGTTTCTATTCAGTCAAAAGTCAGTTTTCGATCAATATTTTTCAGATATTTAAAAATTCTTTTCTCACCGAAGATCAAAAATATCGCCTATTTAACGCAAAAAAAAAAAAAAAATGAAAGATCGAATACTGAATAAAATGAATTCATTTCAGTTGACGATTGCATTGAAAATGAAAAGATGAATAATGTGCCGTCCTCCACCAACGTATTTTTGTTTAATATTGAAGAACTGATCATGGAGATCCAGCATGCATTTCAGAGCACAACTGAACTCAGCTGGACTAGGACGGCATTTTAGAGCGTTATATTCACTTGACTTCAATCTGCCCCCCAAATTGTCATTCTGTTGCAAGGAAACGGGACGTCATATACTCAATAAAACTGAATTTGACGGCTATACTCAGCTCCTCTCATGCAACATTCAAGACAGTTCGTCATTTTAAAATATTTTGATTTCCACAGTTTAAAGAATAGATTTGTAAGATATTGCATGTTAATTTGTCGAAGAAAATAATTTATGCAAGTATATATTTTTTTTTATTTGCAGGATCAATGAAATAATCTTTCAGGGAATAATTATGCATCTAATTATTTTCCGAACTTAAATGCAATTCCTTCTTCTTACTTTAGCAAAATATTCAAAATTTCAGAAATCATTCCTTTAATGTTGGAAGTATTAGCCTGCGCCATAACAATTCAAATCAAGAATCAGTCAGAAGGGTTGGTGTTATACTAAAAAAATTATTAGATTTTTCACAAGTTCGTAGAACATTTCTTGAAATGAATTAACTGAACCTCAATTCTATATTAAGCTAGGATTCCAAATGTTCTTTAAATTACTAGGAGAGATTTATCGAAGTTGGTTGCCATCACTTAGATTTGGACGCCCTCATAATTTCAGTTTTATTAAATACCGGCCGCCTTTGGCGACCAGCCGGTTCGCCAAACTTAATGTTCGTTAAAATTTTAATAGTTAAATATTTTATTCAATTCCTATTTTAATAGCTTCTTCATCAAAATATTTTAAATTTCAATTTTTGATAGTCATATAATTCACTCATAATATTATAAAGACCTTCAGTCATAACGTAATATGTATTTCTCTAATTTTGTGTTAGTTCCAGTAGAATTTATGCTTTAAATTAAAGTGGAAATGATTAATCTGCAATTAATATAATAATATTTTTTACTGAAACAAAGCATTTTTTTGTAATGTGATTACTGAAAACAGAGTCACTGAGCATTTAAACCTTATGGGCACTAAAGAATACCTTTCTTAATTTTGTAATATCTCAAGAATTTGTCAACAAAATATTCTCAGTTTTATCATGAGCAGATCGATTAATTAAAAGTATTTAATTTTAAATGCATCAAACACTAAAAGAATAAACAGAATTGTTTAAAATAATCGGTTGAAAACAGGTTAAAAAACTACTTAAAAATGATATACTTAAAACTATAAGCACATACAAAAAATATATAACTAACATAAATACAATTTAAGTATAAAAGCATACAACTAACTAAAAATAATTTAAATCAAGTCCGCATCCATTGAAAATAGTTGTCAACAATCAGAAAACAATGCGCATGCGTGAATTTAAAACGCCAGTTATGGTAACAAAATGCGTGAATTTTTCTACGCCACTTGGGGTAACGCTATGCAGATTAGAAATTTTAAATTTCCTTTATTCTGTTTTATTTTAATTCAAAAGTACCTCAGATTGAATCTGAAAGATTGATTCATTAACTATGTTTAATTTTAAATGCATCAGACATTTAAAAAAAGCAGAATCGTTTGAAATAATCGGTCGAAAAATGTTAAGTCTAACCTCATTAGCGTGGGGTAAAAACTGAAGCCTTACTCCTTTGGAGGTGGGGAGATGATGGTTTTTTTGGCGGGAAAGTTAGTTTCAATTAATAATTAAAATTCTAATTAAAAATTTAAAAAAAAACGACCTCAAGTGCACATTCCCAAACTCCAAAGTATACATGTATCAAATTTGATAACTGTAAGTCAAACGGTCTGGCCTGTAGAGCGCCAACACACACACACACATTGAGCTTTATTATAAGTACAGATTAGCCTCCTTTGATAATCAACTGTTTTGCCAGGATGAATGCTATCTAAAATTTTCAATTAAAGTATTTTTTGTAACTTGATCTCTTAATAATTTCTTCAGCAACAAATTTTAAGATTCAAATTTTGATAATCATATAACTTATATAATTATAGATGCGTCACGGTAGTTTGTTTATTGTACAATGGATTGCTATTTTTTAATTTAATATATTTTTTCAGCTTCCATAAATCTTAAACTTGAAATTTAATTGGAATTGAAATTTTTCACTAAATAATAAAAAATATTGAAAGTAAGCATTTTTTTTTCATATAATTACAGAAAATCACATTCTTCAGTATTGAAATCTTATAGATACTACAGAATATTTCTTTATAATTGATGCAATTTCTCACAGAAATATTCAATAAAATATCGCTTGATTGTTCATAAACATTCAGTTTTTAATTTTTGATAAAAAATTAAGTGCAGGAAATAATATTTCGTTGTATTTCAGTCAATAAACGTATTCAAATCTGACCGTGTTATGGAACTTCGAATATTATTAATTTAGAACCATCAACAGTTTTATTCCTTTCGGCTAATCAATCTTGAGAAAACTGCCTGACGTGGTCTCCAAAGACGGACGGAGAGATCTAAACTCGGACATGGATCTTTTTTTATTTATAATATTAATTTCACAAGAATATTTTATTAAATATGACCCACAGGACAGAAAATCTACAAAAAAATTAAAATTCGTAATTCACGATAGCACTTACTGATTTACTTCATTTAGACCATTTTTATTAGAAGTGCATGCCTATTACAAAAGTTTAAAAGATGAATCGATGGGCTCTCCAAAGATATTAAATTATAGGATTGCTTTAAATAGAGCGAATGTTGAATCAATAATATAAATATTTTTAAACGTCGCAGAAAACTTTTTCTTGCATTTATTTTTTTAAAGAAAATATCACATTTTTTTATTTATTCCATTTCATATACATTCGTGGTAAAAATCATAATATTCTAGATTTCATTTAAAATAAGAGTTCTTCTTCTTTTCATCTGAGATTTTGTGAGTGTAATGCTAACGTACTGACAAAAGGTAACTTTTGTCATGCACACGCAACGATCTCGATCAAGTGAAATTTTATTTTTATATCTTAAAAAATATAATAAAATATATAAATCTATAATAATATAAAATTTACTTTAAAATATTTACTACACATTCATAAATTTAATAATAAGTAATTACTTAAAATTATACAAAACTCACTTATGTGAGTAATCATAACTTTAAAGAACATTTCACAAATTCACATAGAAGTAAATTTTGAGTAGTTCAATTTAAAAAAAAAAATATTGAGCCGAATACATGTCAAGAAAAGTAACAATTAAGTTTACAGACGTCAGTGTGCAATTCATTTGTTAACTGCACAATTTATAAATTCATTTTTTCATAATTACGCGTTTTTTAAAATTTTGTTTATAAAATATATTAAGCACGTTTCTTTTCCTGTTCTTGTGCCAAGTTTAATTTAAAAATGGCATAATTCGCTGCAAAATAGTCATGTCTGTGTCGATCTGTCTCATTTGTTATTTTACGGGATCTCTTATTCGGCTTAAAGAATATATACTTAAAACACAACAATACTTTTAAACAACCGAAAATCACTACAATAAAAATTACCCGAACTGAGATTTGTATAATTAATATATTCCTTAAATTACAAAAAATAAATGCACACATTAAAAGGAGTAATTGTAACTGTTAAAAAATTGTTTTGTGTTAAAATGTTCATTTAACACCTGGTATTAAAATAGAATCTTTTCATGACAAAAAAAAGTTTTCACATCTATTCTACTACTCGAATAGATACTGCGGGAACATTTTTGAAACTGAAAAAAAAATTATATAAAGTGATGTATTTCAGTATTTCCTTTCTAATTGAATTGTCTTCCCGCTGGTGTGGTGTGGAATTTCGGAGAAGGGTTTCCCACTCAGATGTCGTCCGCGTCATGTGACCGCGGTTCAAAATGATAAGGTTCGTCCCAAAACAGCCCTAGTCTTGCTTTAAAACGGTACGTTAATATAACTAAACTAAACTTTCTAATTTAATTATAAACAGTTATACTTTAATTATGACCACCCTTTATAACAATGGAGCATATATTAACGAATCTAGATTTTATAAACATCTATTTAATCTCACAGCACTGTTTCCCTATATTATTTCTGTATACATTCAATGCATGTTTGTCTTCGAATAACCAGAGCAATTTCAGAAAACGTTGCCAAACATTCTTCTATAAGACAGAACAAATAAAAAATATTTATACAAGCTGAAGAATTCCATCTTCGAGCTCCTCGCTTACAAGCACCACTTTTCTAAATGTTTAAAAAAAACTGCTTTCCATTCCATTAGCATTTAAATGTCTATTGTGTTTATCTACAACAATGTCACAGAGGTAGTTTGGAAAAAAAAATCGCCAATATATATTCTAAGGATGGATCTGAACTGATAAAAATCCACACTGCTCTTATGCATGTGCTCCCTTCCACTTAGGGGAGTGAGTCAAGAAGACACAAAAGGCTCAGATCTCGAAAGGAAAGTTCACTTCTTTTGCTTTATAAAAATGCATCAGTTGAATATGAAATGGCACGAGTCAAGACAGCTACGATGTGGATATGCTCGCAGTGCAGTAAACCGATTTTGCTTCGGCAACATCGTGTGATCTGGATTTTTTCGTCAATTGCAAGATAGTTCAAAATCCAATTAAGGAAAACAGGAGAGACAAAAATAAACAGATATTTTTATAAGATAAGAATAGTAATTCGGAAACGTCAATCGAACGAGATCTATGCGGAAACATGTTAATCGGATTAAGCGGAAGGGCGCTGCTTCCCGTCATTTCATCCCTACACATTTTTGGTTTGCTTTTATTCCTACAACCTTCGCTCACAATTTGGGCATGGAGCAGAATTTTGAGTTACTTTATGAAATGATTTTCCTAAAGCCTTCTTCAGCTGTATTCGAGAATATTTTGCAGGATGGTGGTAAGATATCCATATAGTAAAGGAAGGCTTCAAGTCGCCACTAAACAAGAGCCAAACATGTGAATCTGGGGCACATTAAATCTGCTACCGAAGGTCGGACGCTCTCTCATTTGTGTGGTGCAGAAGCCTAGAAAAAGAATATCGATACAGTTATTGCTATCTGATGCCTCTATCACAAAATCTGTCCGTAAATAGCCCTATTGTTGCTTCAAGTTAAGCATTTAATGTTACTGAAAGAACCCACAGTTGAATTTGCTTAATTTTTTAAACAGGAAAAGGCAGCATTGTTGCTTTTCTACGTTTATCGATACGTTTTTGTATTGTTTATCGATACAAGCGAACGTCAATCTTTTAACATGGCAGTATTGATAATTGGAAAAATAATTTATGATCATATTCAATAATTATAACTCAATAATACCAGCAGGTAACATATGTCGTGCATTTACTTCTCGGGTAGAAGGAACTCAAGAAATGTTTTTTTTAAATTTTAATGTGAGGTTTTAGTTAAAATTTAATCTAAATGCTTTTTTTCTGATTAACTTTACTCTTGCGCTTTTAAATACCACAATCCGATCCAATCCATTCTGATTAACTTTAAAGCATATCAAGCACACACACAGGGAGGCAAAAAAAAGTTTTTTGCAAACTTAATAAAAATTAGCTTTTAATAGTGCCAGATCACATTTTCACTCATAAGTTTCATAATAAATCCTTCACAATTTTAAATGCGGTTTCTCCCAAACTTTCTCGTAAACTCTCTTATAAGAGTAAATGTATATTTAACGCTACGATAGTGACAATCAACAATTACGAAAGATTCTGTTAGAATGCAATAGCTGGAAGTTTTTTCGGCGATCAAGCGATGCAATTATTACACAAGAATTAGAAAATCAAATGCATATTTTTGTCACTTTCTTTCCAAACGACTATTATCAAAATTGGACACAGAAAAGCAACTGTAGTCACAAAATTACATACCGAATTTCATATACTTAAGTCATTACGTTTCTGAGTTATCATATTTATATGCTTACGAAAGTATAGACCGACCCCTTAAAGGATTGATATTTGGTACAGATATACACTTTAAAAGTTAAATCAATGTACAAAACGTGTATATATTTGGCTCTTTATGTTTTGTAGATATCAAATCTACTTATATTCAAACACCTAGACACAGTGAATTCTTCTGAATGGATTTCGTTCAAAATTTGATAGAAATCTTCAAATTTGGAGTACAGATCACAAACCAAGTTTTATTTGTCCAGCTCAAAATGTTTCTAGAACTGCTGTCTTAACAAACAAACAGACGGACATAGGTCCAAAATTGTCTGTTTCGTTCTTCAAATTAGCCCAAATTCCAATTTTTCGACAATGATTGAATGGCAACTCTTATATTTAGTATAAGAAGTATAGAAAATAATTGAAATCTAAAAAAAATTACCTCGGAATTTCGATGAATTACCATGATGACAATTTATGAAATTTCTGACTTTCCTAAAATATTCTTTTCGGTATTTTATTTGCCCATCTATCTGCGAACATATTAATCAAAAATACAACGTACTTCAGGCTTAAAAAAGGGATATATGAGCTTTTCATCAGATTCCAATGGCCTTTTTGACTCCCGGATCATCGATCCAAAATCCGTCGATGGAAGGTCTGCCTGTTCATCTCATCATGGAAACACGATGATTCAAAACAACAAGACGAAACTGAAAGTATTGATTCATCTGTAGGATTTCGGACCCAATCCTACAACATATTTGTATTTACATATTTATGGAGATGTGACTGTTAGGGTTAAATATTTCAAAAAGGCAACAACGTAGACGAAGGAAATTTGGAATGTTGTGCTTATCCAATTTCCTTTTAATAGAGTGCGAATCTCAAAACGTGTCATAGTGCGTAAGGTGTATGTGTGTGCCTGTTGTGTCAGTGCGGCAAGCTACCTATATAAGCACTGGAGCTTCCTATTAGATTCGCCAGGAAAATGCAGTCGACTGAACAGAATACAGCATATTGTATAGATTTAAGAGGTAAACATTCTCAGAAGTTTAAAAAAAGTGCAAAGATCATTCGAAGCATGGGAAACCAATGGAAATGATCTCTATTCTCTATCGTATTAACAGAATGATGGCATTTGTTTAATAAGCACGGTTTTTGTCATCGTAAGCAAATGTGCTGATGTTTCGAATAGAAATAATAAATGACGCTGTAATAATAAAGAATAAAGTTTGATGAATGAAATTCTCATTAAGTAACTGAGAACGAAAACTTCTTTATTTTCTTCGATTTGCAATGATTGTATGAAATTAAATATGTCTTTATTTACAGAAGAAATTATGTTCTTTTTCATGGAATATCGCATATAAACTTTCATAACTATTTAATACTTTATAATCCGGAATAATTCATAATCAGCTAAAAGACTACCTTTAGAAAACAAAAATGACTCATTGTATGAGACACGGGAAGGCAATATCTACAACTCTGAAATGCGTGGGAGCAAATCCAAGAAATATAAAACTCTGTAAGTTAGCATGCATTAAGCCGATGTACAAAATAAATATAGGAAAAATCGGGATGTCCTTTTTTTTCTTTTTTAACACGCTTGCAAAACTAAAGAAAACAAGCATTAGAAAATAACTTCGGAAAAAAGAGCTGGAAATGAATTTTCAGAAAAGAAATAATTTTCATTTATTCTCTTTATTTTCAGATGCGGAAACTCTAGAGTTTTCCATACCTTATTGGATACCTTATTGGATTTCACCTTAATGGAGGTACAATGCTAGTGGTAGTAGCGCAAATAAGAAATCTCTTACAGGGAAGCAAAATTGTGGGAAAAATGAGTTGGATTTAATAAAAAAGTATTTTTTTTTTAACTCTTGTTCCGCAGAATTAAAAAATATATATATTCATGAGAACAAAAATAAAGACTTTTCTCTCATTTCATTACTTCTATATTTTCAATTATCAATTATTCCCAAATTTTAAATCACTTGTTTTCTGTACATGAACATTGCATAGAAAAGCGAGAGTCATGCATGGTTGCCACTCTGATTAATAAGCAAAGTTAAATATGTTTCCAAAATGTAAGC
>JAPMOR010036729.1:704118-729642 GCA_026543865.1 Argiope aurantia
GAATTATTCTTTGAGATATTACATAAATTATGAAAAATATTTTGTAGTTCACATAAGACTTAAATACCGAGCGATTCTGTTTGCAATACTCATATTCAATAATAATAATAATAAATAAATAACAATAAAGATGATAAATAAAATAAAACGATTGGATTTATTAAAAAATAGCTTTATATTAATTGCAATTTCATCATTTCCACTTTAAATTAAAGTTGAAGTTTTACCGGAAATGACAACAAATTAGCAAAATATATATAGTAAATTGAACGAAACGATCTAAACAACATTATAAGTTTGGTATCAAAATTTGAAGATTAAAAATGTTTTGCTTGTGAATCTATTAAGAGACCAGTTACTTAAAATATTTAATTGAAAATTGTAGCGAGCGGTATTACTGGTGAACCGGCTGGTCGCCAAAGGCGGCTAGTATTTAAATAAAGAGCGTTACCATTTGTTCATGAAATCCATAGTTAAAAATCTCTCTAGTGTTAGGAGTTACGAAAATTTCCTAAATGAATTATATGCATTTAATGTATATGCCATGAAAAATCTAATCCTGAAATAAAAGTAACATTATATTTGAAAACATAGAGAGAATCTAATATTTGTAAGATATAAAATCGCATAATATCTTTTCATTGCTTAAGTGCAAAGCTAGATTCTTGATTTTAAAAAGTCTTCTGAGATAATAATTCTTTTTGAACAGAATATAAACACTCAATTTAAAGATCTGACGAAACAAGGAAATCAATTTCGACTGCGGTTGCCTATCTTACCTAGAAATATTTTCAAGAATTTCGGAAAAAAGCATTATTAAGTTCACGAGGTATTCAAATGAAAAGGTACGAAACGTCGTAACAATGTAACCGTTCACATATTTGCCTGTGCTGCTATGGGAGAACGTAGCGAGACATCTACGGATGCGATTGGAGTTTCTGGTATAGATCGGAGCATGCGTGGGCGCCCGCATACGCAGGAGAGAGCAGAGGCTCTTATAAAGAACGCCGTCCAATGGACGCTAATTGTTGAATTACTCAACTGCAATTTTCATGTGTTTGGTCACCTGAAATGGAAGCGCTTTAACTCGGACGGCGAACTCAAGGACGCTGTGAATGGGTCTCGTCACAACCACAGGAATTCTGGAAACAAGAAATCCTTTGGCTATTTAATCAATGGGATAGTAGTACTCAGGTCTATGGTGTATACTTTGAATAAAGTCTTAAATACCCACAGTGTCGTTTCTTACCTTTTCATTTGAACACCTCTTGTATATCATTGTAAATATAAGTGACGATTCTAATTTGGTGTAAAATATTCAATTTTAAGTTAGTGTAGTCTATAGAGCGAAATATTTTCACAAGTTTTACTAAAACATTGAAATTTCCCTTCATTTTCATTTGATTAAAGTTACATTAAGTGTTGATACCTTGCTTTCAGATGCAGCTTCCTATTCCTCGAAATATATCTATGACAAATTTCGTTACTTTAATTCTAACATTTTGGCCTGTAATGTGACAACGGGCAGAGAAACAGGAACGACATTTCTGCTTTTAATATAAATAGACGTAATTACACAATGAAAATTAATTGCAAACGGCTATTTTATTTTTAAAATTCATAATGTTACATCCTAAAACAGTTTAAAAATTTTTATTAATCGATTTGAAAGTTTAAAAAAAATTTGGTTAGGCTCAATAAAGAAATGTTTAATATATTAATAATTAAACACATAAAAGGTTTTAAACAAAATATTCGAATAGTTATTTATGTGACGAATTCGATATATTAAAAAAATACAAAATCAATATACGTACTTTCAACTGATCTTGTCAGGGACGGAAAAAGATTGCAGATGGGTCCATATGTTCTTAGGGTCACCCTCTGAAATAATCAAACATAATGTATATTTTTATGCGACAGTCATTACATTTTAAATTTATAATTTCAAAAGCCTTTACAAATTTTAATGATAGTTTTGTTAATAATTGCATTTAATAGTTTAATTAATAATTTTGTTAATAGTTTAATTAATACTATTGGAATAATTAAAATGTATTCAACGTCTTATAGGCCATATTAGTTGAAAAATGTTTTATATAAAATTATTTAGATTCAACTCCACTCCACTCTAGCATAGCAATATTGTTATGCCATATTGTGTTCTCCACTCTGGCATAACACTATTTTAAAGAAGAAAAATATGAGAATTGCAATTAAAAAAATTTCAATGAGGCATTGTTTTGACATTTGCTTTGGGAGCCATTTTGTGTATCTGGAGGTGAGTGGGAAGTGGACATTTATTTTTTGTTGTTCAATATATAGAGGAAATCCACATGTTTCGAATAAAGAGGTGCAGTTCATTAGGAAAATTAAAACCAACATTGGAAAAGAATGCAGAAAAGAAAAGCGCACCAAGCAAAGCGCTCTCCTTACTCGCTGCATGCCACACCTCTGCATACAAAAGTGATAGGCTAGGTTTCTGACAAAAAAAATCAGCCATTTATTACACAAACTATATACAAGTTAATTATATGCAACTTAAAACTGAGAAACTCGCAAAGTATCACTACGAATATGATGAGTGAGGTTAGGATATTGAACTGTTTAACATCACTTAGGCTTGTTTAATATATCATAATCAAGGATCATTTAACTCTTCCACTCATCAGGGCTAAAATTTGATCGACAATATCTATGATGAAATTCAAAACAAAATTTCATTTATGTGCATAGTTGCCGTTTATATACTCCCATATGATCCGGATTGGGTTTGAAATGAGATGCAGAGGCATGATTCTGATTATTCATCCATCCTCCATTTAAGAACAGGCGCTCTTCAGTTATCGTGTCAGAAGGCTATGAGCAGATGAAGACACAGAGTTTCCATAAATGAATCTCTTTCGAGATATCAATAAGTTCAGTGAATCGTTTGCGTGAAGTGACAAATAATTAATCTTTCAGTATCAGGGAAGACGTACCAAAATCGTCGAATGAGCAGGCGATTTCAATATTTTCTCTATGCAGATTTCCTTCACAAGAATATAAAAATAAAGATAATAAAAAAATATGAAAGATCACTACCTCTAATATGAGGCATAAAACAAACACGTGTAACGACGCTTTAAATGACACTCTTCCCCTATTGGGGAGAAAAATACGCTTTAATAATTGCATCCATTATGACTTTCTATTAGGCATTTTACTTCATTTTACGACCCCTTGATGCTATTATCGAAATAGAAAACGAGGTCTTTGATGATCAGTCATTTAGTTACTGGGTGATGCTTTTCCCCATTTTTGCTCATTCAATTCGACGCTTCATGAAAGCACCGCGAAGGCCGCTGATAACAAGACTAACGGGTGTTGTTGAAGCTCGAAACAAATATTTCCCTGCAGATTTAATGAGCGTAATTGTATTCAGTGCTGGTGAAAGCTGCCGGTTTCATTCCCCTTTAACTTAGTGCCGGCCGTCACGGTCTACTGCAAGTGGATATAAAACTCCGTCATTACCTAAAATAAAGTCCCGAGCTTTCTCAGCGTGCGTACACGTTTCACATAGAGACAATTTCGGTAGTGAATTTAATCGACCCTCTTGCTTTCCGCATTTGATGTTACAGAGTGGACGGAGGTTTCAAATAAAATCGTGTAAAACTGTGTGCATTTATTATAAGCAGTTTCTGCTTTTGAGATCGAATCGTGACAGTGCTGTCATTTAAATCATTCATTATGCATTGAAACATATTTGAACTATTTTTCCGTTGAAATGTCAAGCAATGTGTCCTTATTAAAGGAGACTTATGAACTCATCCATTCATTCATTTGTACCTATCCTTAGGTGCACTAGGGTACTTGAATGGGAATGCAGTTAATAATATTTTTTATAAAAACTCTTTGACTATCTATGCTTTTTCTTAATCTCTTTCAGGCCTTTGGCCCTGGCTTCTTGAATTACAAATAACATTTTAAATTAGAATAGAACAAAAAATTATTATAGATATTCTGGAAGCCCTACAGTCGGAGTTCAGTATTTTTAAGTAAAAGTTATCGAAAAAAAATCTATTCAAGTGAAGTAAAAATGAACCTTAAACTAATTATTCAGCTACCATTAATTATATTTTATTTCATATCAGTTTTCTCATTACATGATTAGTTAGTTGTTGTGATGAATGAACATTTTCATTCATTATGGAAATACGTTTCTTAATGACATTGGGCTTGCCGATGGAAATTATCTCAACATATTTGAGGTGCTAAGCAATATATGCATTTTGAGTTACCAGCAGGTTTTTGAATTTTTTTTTCTTTTCTTATCTTTTAATGTTGAAGATTTTCGTTTTATGCAAATTTTTTGCCCCCCCCCCACACAGAAGCAAATTTTTTCTAATTTTGCAAAACATTTCTGACATTTAAAATGTATTCCTTGTTTCACAGACATTTTTTTAATCTATTTTATTTTTTAAAAAATTCAAAAATATAAGCATTTAAAACACCTTCGAAAAAGTTCGGACCAAAGTTTAAACAAATTACTAACTGAATAAATTACAAAAAAAAGGAATTACTTTAGATCTGAAGATTATATACTAACTACTCCTGAATGAAGAAATAACATATTCGCATTGCAACACGTATTTCATCACAAACAAATTTTTCACCTACTGGACAAGAGAACACGAAAATAAAACAAATCTCTACCAATAATAAAGATGAATGTGTATATGTGCGTGTATTGGTACCTTACAGGCTAAGCCATATGATCTAAACATTCCAAAGTTGGTACAGATTAACTTTGGAGTGTGGAAATGTGCACCAAGGAACGAGTTTTTAAAAATTTCGATAAGAATTATAATTAATTAGGAATGAAATCCACTTTTGACGTTTTCTTTCTCTACTAATATGTCATCTTAATATTAAAAAAATATATTCTTTTTATTGATACTATTTCTAGAGTCGTACCAATTTTTCAGAAATGTTGGCAGTTTTTGAAGATTTTTTTCCCTTGCTTTATTGTAATAAACAAACTGATAATGTTGCACTGAAATTCAAACCGCTTTCACTGTTTCATCAAATGTGATTTTCTGCCGTGGTTAAAAGTGAAGAAGAAGGATTCTGTTACTTCTCCGTATGGTTGACAAGACGAATAGGAAAAGGAAGTTACAAAATCGCGGATAAAGTTTTATGACTCAGTGAACTGAACATTTGCAAGGCATCAAAACAACAAAGCTGCAATACCAGATAATATGACCGAATCGCAGACATAATATTTAAATGGAATTAAATATTGCCAATACCCATGCTGATTCAGCTGGTTGCCAAAGGCAACTAATATTGAATAATTATACCAATTATCGTTGCCATTTGGCATTTCTACAGCTCTTATTACTTGAACAGAAAATGAGGACTTTCACAATTGGTCATTTCGGGTGCTAAAATTGATTTTCTCATTTTTCGACTTCAGCGTCGTGAAGGCGTAGCAGAAGCCGCAGATAACAAGACTTGCGGGCGTTGTTGAAGATCGGAATAAATATTTCCCCGTAAATTTAATACGTGTAATTGTGATCAGTGCTGGTGAAAGCAGTTTTCACTCCTCTTTCATTTCGCCGTCGATCAGGGTCTACTGCAGGTGGATATAAAACTCCGTAATGGCCTAAAATAAAGTCACGAGTTTTCCTCCCACAAGCGTGTGGATGTTATGCAAGAAAATGCCGAGATAATTTGGAATTGAATTTAAATGGGGAATTTCAGCTCGGTATTTATTGTTACAGAAGAGACGAAAATTTAAGCAACATAAATTGTTCACGTTGGCTATTTTAAGTTTGAATAATTTTTGTGTAAAAATTTTATTTAATGGAGTGTTACTATAAATATAGAAAGCAGATAATAATTGCACCAAATGTCAAGATTTTAACACTATTTCCCCTTATAAAATAATGTAGATTATTGTGGATATCGTTCGATGTTGCAGATATTACGCAACAAGAAATCATTCTCATAATGATTTATTTTGTAAAAAATCTGTAAAATAAAAGTTATGAGCTTTTCAACATGTTTTTAAAATAATCATTTCTATTTCTTAGTAGTATTTCATTGAGATATTGCCAAGATTCCAGAAACATTATCATAGAAATTGAATTAAAATATCTCAGATCGCTTTAAGTTAATGTGCATTCTCCATTTGCACAAAGCAATCTATCCATTGATCCTTTTAAATCAGAACAGATTTTGTGTCCCATTGCTACCACAGCCTTTGCTAATCCAGCTGCTCTGAATGGGAGGGCAACAAGTTTCTTCCCAGTTAAAAAATGTTAATATATGACTGGGATGATATTAATACAAATTTTTTACCATTGCAAAGCATTCAGTGACCATTCAGAATTTGCTAATAGTAAATTCCCTTTTCCAACAAATGGCACGACTCATCCACCCATGTAAGAATCAATGAAATGTTCATTTTTAAACCAGCTGGAATTGATATGAGAGAAACACAAAATGCGTTTTCTAATTTCTGGAAGTGAAATCAGCCATTTCGATTCAACTGAATCTTGGGCATTGCTTTTGATATTTTTCATATTTTTTTTTGATAACCAAATAACGAAAGCTACGATAACAAACGCTTTGTGTAGTGTCAGGTAGCAAATGTTGGACAATCTATGGTGAGGTTTAGAATAGTTAATGTTTTTACCTTAATGTTTTTCTACCAACAGAAAGAATACAAGATGAAATCTCAAACATATTCTTGTTCTCGTTTTCTTTTGTGCGCGTTATCAGCTTTAGTTAAAAATTTGTTTTTACAAAAGGAAACACGTGTCTAATTATAATAATTGTGGTATAATAAGTTATTAAAATCAAGGTAAATAGTTGTTCTCATCTTAATTTATAATACACTAATCTATAACTATGAAATTGAACCATTTGTAGCTATAGTTTCTAATATTTCAACCGCACTATTATCGCCAGAACATCAGCTGCTTCAAGTGGATTAATAAATTAAATTTACAAATTTCTCTTTAAATTCGTAGTAAAATAGCCACGATTAAATGTTGCAGATTAGCTACGGAACAAGACTTTAAAGAATCTGAGATTCGACTTTATTAAAAATTCTATGCAGAGCTTTGATACCCGATGACTCCATCGACGCCGAACATATTAACACTGGTGTTATTATGAAAGCGAGAAGAATAGTGCCATCTGACGTGTTTTGAAACTGCAAGCGAGTCCAAAATTTCATTTCATTCAAAACGATGAGATAAGCATCTAAAATTTTTTATACATTATAATTTATCTCCTTTTTAAACATTATCCTATATGAAATTCTTTCTGGTCAAAAGTAATGAAGTATGTAAATGGAAAAAGGAAAATTTTCAATGTAGTTTAATATCAAATACCAAATAAGTAATAATTAATAGAAAGATTACAAACAATTTCATGTTCTTCCTAATTTTAAATTATTTATAGCTTCTTTTATGAGACACTGGTTGACAAATGTGAATATAAAAATATGAAATGTGAAAATTATATATTTATATTCTAAATTTATCTAGATATTTAGATTAAAAAAGTATTATAATTCGTTTTGAAGGCTGCTGCACCCACTGAAACCAAATGCATGCCATCTTAAGATGTTTCTAAGAAAACCAGTTTTAATGCATGGGCCTTTTATGTAACAAAGACTATGCTTCAGTTATATTAAAATGTCCTCGGATAAATTAATTATTGTTTAAAGAAGTTTTATTTTCATTTCAGATTTTTTTTTTATTGTTTTGCTAAAAATTCACCACTATTATTTCATAATTTTGAAAAAGTTTTACTAGTGATAGAACTAGAATAAAAATATCATTTGTAAAAATGTTTTCAAGTATATCTTCTTTTTATACTACATTTTCATATTTCTAAAATAGTGAAATTGCTTTCCTACTATAATAAATAAATGTTTAGATTTATTTATCTTTTGATTCAAACTTTCAATTTAAATTTGCTGTTACACGGAAAAGAATTTAATGAACAAACGAATAAGAAAATAAAGTCGCTTAGTTCTTTCAAAACCGTTAGTTTTTTTTCAAAAAAAATCTAACTTCTTCCCTTATTTGCTTGTTTCAACTCATTTAATATTTATGAAAATTCATCGCAGAGAATGTTTTTTTTTTCGATTTCACTCGGAAATAGATAGAGAAGAGTGACTTGCGACCATTGATGATGTACCTATAGGTTATAAGCATTCATATGAAATTAAAATTATTGAAATAGGTTCGGTAGTTGTGGTTTTTGCTGACGCAGGGTTTCCCCAAAGAGAATATTTTGCGGGACAGTGTTTCTCCGCTTTCTCTAAAAAAAATGTTGGGTGGAGGTGGATGTTTGATGACTCGTCTAGAGGTCGTGACCTTTCATATGGGAGAAAAAGACGAAATCTGACCTCTGGTTGTGGTCGGGGGACTGATTCATTGACTTCTCTTATTGTTTTAAATACATAGATTTTATGTTCATATACACTTTTATAAAGCTTGATTTGTTTTATGCTTGTAAAAGTGAATTTTAGTAAATAGATTTTTTACTTAACTGTATGATGCTCAGAAATTTTCAGATTTTGCCCACTCAATGGCAATGGCAACATACAATTTTAATAATTTTAGAAATTTATTAATTACTTATATATTAAATATTAAATTTTCAGACCATGTGATTTACATTACCTGTTAATGGATTTGAGAAAAAGATTAGTGTCTAAATTTTCCATAAAAATTATAAATTAAGAGTATAAAAAGAAGAGAATTATGAATAATTAATGATTTTTTTTGAAAACTGTAAATATTCTAAATTTATTTTACATAATATTTTTGAGTTATTATAAAATTCTTTTTGAAGATAAATAAAAAAATGAATAAATAGTATGAGAGATAGCCGAATATGAAGTTTCGTTCATGTCTTAACCCATAAAAGAATTCTTTTAAATACCGAAATTAAATTTAAAGAAATTGAAGATTTTATTATCATTCTAATATATATAATCCTTTCTTGGTAATCATGAAAGCTTATATATCAAAAATAATAGCAAATGCTGGTGTAAATGTCTTCAGTACCCACCAACACATATTCCATACTTGAATACTAAGCAAATATAAATACAATCTCTTTATTTTCGCGACAGCATAGGTTGCTGTTTTTTTTTTCCTTTGTCTTCTCCCGTTCACTGCTCATCTTCTTCTGTCGCTATCGAAAGAGATCGTATCTTGTTATATCTCGGATATTCAACTGGAAAAGAATTTTTACTTCCTCGCACCAAGCACAGAGAATGTGATGGAGTCATCAAAAAAATTGGAACTCATGATTTTGTCCACTCTACAGATTTCAAACCTCCACGTGTTAGAAAAACACATTTTTGGATTTATGTTATGTAACTGTTAGCCTGTGACACCCAGAACTCAAAACCGATTTTAGTTAGACAGATGGAATTGAGTACACCGTCTTTACGCCAAATGTGTAGATGTCTATCAGCTTTTGAGCAAAATCCATTCAGAGGAAGTCTGTCTATCCGACTGTTCGGATTTAAGTTAACAAAATAACTACAAACGAAGAGAGCTCGATGGAGAAAATCAGGTACACGGATTTAACATCTGTATAGTAGATAACTATGAAATGTTGACGCAACTTCAAGAAGAAATTGTACGTCTGTCGAACTGTGCTTTCTTAAACACTTACACACGATAACTCAAAAACGGCATGTTTAAAATATATTAAATTTGGTATGTGATTTTGTGACTGAAGTATAGTTCTGTGTCAAATTTTGGTTTCAATCGAATAGAGAGAAACGCGTATAAAACATATATTCTCCTCCATTAGAGAGTATGCGAGAGAGTTTTGTAGAGACTACTCCCGCTGTTTCTTTCCAGACAGCCATTTCTATTATGTAATTAATTCACATCATTTAACCGAACTATCTATAAGAACAATTTTTTAAAAGTGCATTTTTAATTTTGTTCTAAATTTTTTTTTAAATTTTAATTATTTTCAACATTTAAAGTCATAAATCATAATTACAAAATTGCTTTTTATTCCAAATTCTCTAATAGGTAGCTTGTCCGTTTGGAATCAAGTTTAATTCTATGGAGGAATGGATCGATAATTTTTCTTCAAAAATTCTCAAAACTGAGTACTGCCACCAAGAACAAAAAAGTGTACAAAATTTCAAAATCCACTTGTTGATGAAAGTGTATGAATATGATGAAATTAAATAAACCAGGATATGATAATGTCATCCAAAAAATCATGTCTTGTATTAAATGGTGTGTATTAAAAAACAGACACAAAAGAAGCATATCTTGCGTAATTTTTACATTAAATGTGTACCTACTTTAAATATCAGATTAGGATATATAATTCGAGACATTTTTCTTTTCGGTATTCTCATCCCAATATTCTTTCATACGTGACATCTGACTAGATCAGATACGTCATTTTCGATGCACACATGAAGTGCATTACTTTATCGAAATTTTAACGCGTATTTTTGTTATGTTAAAAAAATCTTTATATATTTAAATAATATATTTATATTTATATATTTATAATAATTATATATTTAAATCTTTATATATTTCCTGAATAGTTTATGTGAAAAGCTCTTCTACCAAACAGTTATAACTGGAAAGTAAATAAGAGACTGGGCGATTTAGATTTTTCGATTATTTTACATGGTTTAACTTACCATATAAATAACTGCGAATTGAAAAGCAAATCTATATCTATACTTATAATAAAGCTCAATGTGTGTGTGTGTGTGTGTGTGTGTGTGTGTGTGTGTTGGCGCTCTACAGGCCAGACCATTCAACCTATAGCTACCAAATTTGGCACGTGTATACCTTGGGGGCCGGGAATGTGCACCTGGGGGTTAGTTTTTCAAATTTTTAACTATAATTTTATTTATTTAAAAATTAAGCGAAATTTTGACGTCGTGTTTCTGCTATAACTTCCGAAAATATTACCGCACAAAAAAGAATTTTACATGAAGTTAAAGATAAAAAATTTATCTTTTAAATGATACTAATATTTTAATCTTAAAATTAAATTTCTATTTTTAATGAATTTTTAAATAAATATTTTAACTATGTTTTTCAATAATTTTTTCCGTAAAAAAGAAAGATTAAAATTAAGCACGTTTCGCATTCATGGGAAAAAATAAGCTTTTTCCAAAGTGTTGCCATCACATTGATTAAAGCTCCAATTAAAAATAAATTAAATCTTTTTGGAAATGAAATCTGCTAAAATATAATTTTCGGCACGTGTCTGTAGGAAATGAAACAAATATGAAATATTATTTTTTCTAAAAAATAAATTCAAGAAAAATTATTTTATGATCTTTTACACTCTCTATACAGGGTGTTTATTTAGTCTGGACCCATTTTGATGTTTAATGACTCATAAAACAATGAAGATATAAACAAACTTATGGCATTTATTGATGGAAAAACTCAGATATTTTCCTTTTCAGGTTTGAATATTTTTACTTTTGTAAATATCATCTGCGCGTGCGGTTAATTTCATATAATTTCATTTTCCAGTCTAAATATCTGTACTTTTTTAAATATCGTCTGCTTATTAATTGCATTTTTCTCTCTTTTGTTTTTGGCAACTATTGAAATGTTATGTTTACTTTTGATGTGTTTGTTCTATGTAGTATTTTTGTATGTGATGTTTTATTCGAGCGGATATTAAGAAGAATGCATACACCACATGAGAAAGCACAGATTTTATGGTGGTCATAGAGTTAATTTCCAGTTAACTAAATCACTGACTTTTAAGAGTTAATTTCCAATCACTTTTGAATATCAAATTTGAATCAAATTTGAATATCACTATTCAATAAAAAAGGATAATTTTAGATTTTTCATCGATCGTTTGAAAAAAAATCAGCACGCAGGTTTCTCAAGATTAATTGGCCTAAAATTATGAAAATGGTGAGTTTTTCTAAATGTCTAACATTCAAAGTTTCATAAATAAATCTTAGTTGATCGTGGAAAATAGAAACATTCATTCATTTATTTAAAATTTGGTGTGTCCAGAGTATTTCTCAAAATATGATACCTTACTGCATTAAATTTAGACTTCATAATTTTTGAAATATATTTGTAGGCCGGAACAAAATATTATTATTGATTTCATTTCAATCCTTTTGAAAGCAAAACTAAAAACTGAATTTTATGCTGAATTTGAGAAGCTTTTGTTGAATTATTCTTTGAGATATTACATAAATTATGAAAAATATTTTGTAGTTCACATAAGACTTAAATACCGAGCGATTCTGTTTGCAATACTCATATTCAATAATAATAATAATAAATAAATAACAATAAAGATGATAAATAAAATAAAACGATTGGATTTATTAAAAAATAGCTTTATATTAATTGCAATTTCATCATTTGCACTTTAAATTAAAGTTGAAGTTTTACCGGAAATGACAATAAATTAGCAAAATATATATAGTAAATTGAAAGAAACGATCTAAACAACAGTATAAGTTTGGTATGACTATCAAAATTTGAAGATTAAAAATGTTTTGTTTGAGAATCTATTAAGAGACCAGTTACTTAAAATATTTAAGTGAAAATTGTAGTGAGCGGTAATACTGGCGAACCGGCTGGTCGCCAAAGGCGGCTGGTATTTAATAAAATTAGCTAAAATCTCCATAGCTCCTCGGATTAGGGTTCTTCCCTTTAACCTGCAAGAATGGTCTACTCGAAACTTTCTCACACAAAAATCTTATTCCCTTCACCTCCGCATAAAATTATGGACCTAGATAAGTCCACATATGTCTTGCATGGCATTGCCGAACAATAGTTATGAAATATGCACCTGCGGCGTGAATTTAGCATGTTCACTGAATCTATTGAGTGGACATGCATTTTGGAGCGAACTTGTATTTGCTGATAAAAGCTTATTTTTTTCGTAGATACATAATGTTCTCGATGAGGTTAACTTTATTTCCAATATATTGTTCGAAAGTGTGCTTCCAATATGTTTTAAAAATTCATAAAAAGAAGAAATATATATATGTATCAAAGTTCATAACTTTTTGTAATTTTAAACAATGTAAAAATCATTTTTTGTAATATAATATTTTCGGAAATTATTGTGGGAAAACACTACATTTTTTCTGAAATTTTAATCAATAAAATTATTTTTAAAAATGATACAAAGTTAGAGTAATTCAGAGTTTTATTGTTGCCTAAAAATTTCAATATTTAAAACTGTATCCTTTCGTTGACTTTGGGCCGCGGTGGCCTGGTGGTAAGGTCTCGGCTTCGGAACCGGAGGGTTTTAGGTTCGAGACCCGATTCCACCGAAGAACCGTCGTGTAAGGGGGTCAGTTGCACTTTAAAACCGTCCTGGCCAAACGTCCTCCCGCTGGTGTGGTATGGTGTGGAGAGGGGGGTGCTAGCTCAGGTGTCGTCCTCGTCATCTGACCGCGGTTCAAAATTACGAGGTCCGTCCCAAAACAGCCCAAGTGTTGCTTCAAACGGGACGTTAATATAACCAAACCAAACTTTCGTTGACTTTCGGCGCGAATTATCAAATTTAGCGCAGAAAATACAGCAAAAAAACGGTAATTTCGGTTGAATATTGAACTTTGAAATAACTGACAATATTCTTTCGAGAATCAGGAAGTTTTAAAAGTTGATGTTATTTAATTACTTAATTTTGTAATTAATTATAGATTATTTAATTGGTCATCTATAAATCCATAAGGTTTTATTAAATATACACTGATTGATATACCATGTATACCCGGCACTGCTTATAATTTATAAACTTTCATTCAACATATTTTTAAGTGATTACTAATTTTTATAAATACACACAAACCTGTTATTACGACACGCTATTCGCTTGACTGTCCTTGGGATTTAATCACTTACGATCGCTTGAAAATGAAGGATGTATCTATTCATTCTGTTCATTTAGTTCACCATTAAGTACTTTAAATCAAAAAATAATCCAAAAAATAGTAAATAGAAATTACAAAAAAAAAATCTTGGTAACGAGGGTTAAAGTTTTATTGTTACCGTATTTCTAAAAATAATTTGCGTTAAATTTAAAAAGAATTAATAAGAAATTGGAAAAAATCTGCAAAGAAAAGAATTTGGTATCACAGAAAAGATAACATTTTGAATTTTGTGGTGATATTAAAATTTTTCTACATAAAGTTAATCCGATTCAATTGCATAAAGACAGTGACATTTAATTAAATGAATAATTAACAAACTTTTGTTTTTTCTCAAGAATAAGTACACAAAATGTGGGTTAAATTCGGTCCAGTCATTTAGAAGGAGACGTGGAAACATAGTTATATGCATAAGGAGCCACAATCACTTGTATGCGTATTTCAATTTTAAAAAAATGTTACTTAGGTATATATCAATTCATAAGAGCAATTATTAAAATGAAAGGTTTTCCATACAGCAGAAATATATCGATATCGATAGCTGCAATTCAATGTATACAATTAAACTTACATTTTAATCACAATTATTAGACATTATTCAAATAAAATGAACATCACAATAGGCTTACCTTTATCGCCATTCTGTGCTCCTTATCTTTGTGTAATTCTAATGAAAGGACACTAGATACACACTCTTTTCGTTTGGTAAACCTATTTCCAACATTCCGTGCACAGCAAGATCAAGGCAGTAAAGTAACTAACTACGCATGAGGAAAGTTTCACGTCGCACCTATGGGTTTCAGTCCTGGTTTGAAGTCACGAGACAGCGGGGAGCTCATTTTGTTTTGACTACTGATATAATGAATAACCATCTTTTTTTCCGACAGAATTTCTCCAGACTAGGTTAATATTTCTTTTATTCCTTGCTTCGTAAATGAAGTATGTTTCTCTTTAAGAATACTTTGTCACTCAAACATGCCGCATTTCTAGAAATAAGACGATAATTTTATTCAAGTTCAATCAGCACCAGAAGGGCGAGGCCTGCTCCAAAGTCGATTTGCGAGCCTTGAATCAAATGCCATAAAACAATAATTTATTGCATCCCTGTACTTATTACATCGCACAAACGGTTATAATAAATACGAATTAAATTATGTTTATAAAGTTAACGTTTCAATTACAAAAAAATCTTTAATAAATCAGAAAATAAAATTGATTTCTTCATAAACATATAAAATACAAAGTAATATCAGAAATACTAAAATATGTTACTTTTTGCTTACATATTAATCGCGATTTCTCTGCTACATCATCGTTATTTATTTATTTTCAATGCAGTTTGATCTAAAGAGAGAAGTAATTCTCATTCGGGTTTCCAATAATTTTTCAGTGTTTCCAGTTTGGTCAAGAAATTAAAACTCCAAATTTGTCTTGGATTGGTAAGCATGACAGACATATTCGAATTTAATAAAATGATGGCATAAATGAAATAATTCTTTCTTTTTTTAAAACCAATCGGTGCTTCAGGGATGTCTGGCTTCTCATACAGATTTCCAGTAGTAAATTCAAGCATTTTAACTTGCTCTCGACAGTTGTCTAACCAGATATCCACCACTGATAAAAAATTATATTTTCTGACGGGTTTATAGTATCAGTTATAGATATTCAGTTACAAGTATAGTACCAATTATAGGTTTTGGGATACTAAATTCTATAATAGTGAATTGCCCACCCATGTTTGTCTTACAAGGTTAGGGCACGAGGTTGAAAATTCGGTTCGGGATGAGATTTAGTATAATGTTAGTATACATTTAGAATGCTCACTTACGAAAATATTAAAACACAATTCCCAATCAATTTTGAGAAAATGGCCTTCACACTTTCTGCATAGCTTATATACTAATAATGTGTTGCCGTTGCAGCGGCGCAACTAGTATAGTGGTTACGACAGGGGCGTAACAAGCAGGATACCAGAGTTCGATCCTGGACAAATATTTTTTTGCTTCTTTTTATATTCGTTTCAAATTAATTTAGCAATTTACAAACAGTTTTAATTAATATGTTTTTCCCTTTTTATGCAAAAATAAATATTTATTCACCTAATATGTGGATTAGAATTTAATTTTTAGAATAAAAATAATTATAAGCATGAATGCATTTTTTTAAAATAATCAGAATTACTTACATTAAATTAACAATTTAAAGATGGTTTCAATTAATATGATACTCATTTTTATATGGAAAAAATAAATGTATTTTCTCTTAACTCATAAGTTGTAACATTTTTGATTTTTAAGTATAAAGATAATTATAAATATAATTTTAACTATAAAAATATTTCAAAATAACTATTTTTATCTTAAAATCATTAAAAGCTTTAAATGTTTGGATTTTAATAAATTATTTATAATAACTCAAAGAAGCTGTATTTATATCGGGAGTTAAAGAGAGCACCTGAAATAAACAAGATTATATCCGCAAACATTCAAAATGTTAATAGTAGAGAGCAGGTGTTAAGTTATGGAATGCATGGGCAGATGGCTCGAAATTTGTAGTAGCATACGATAAACTTTGTGCGTAGCACAATTTTCTGAAGAGAAACATAATATTTTTTTTTGAAGATAAATGATTTTTTTGTCAGTTCTTTTAAGGTTTCTCTTGTCGATAATCATTATTTATGAATTTTGCAAGATGTCAAAATATATCTATCTTGTGAAATGTTTTTACGTCAATTACATTCTGTTTCTTGTATGTAATAAAAAATAATGAAATATTTTTATGATGTCAGTAATTTAATTAACATATATTATCATTTAAGTTATATATGTCATTATTTTTCCTGCTAAAAAATAGAATTATAATTCAGGACTTATTTTTAAGTGAGATTTATTTTTAAAACATTCATTCTTGATTGATGAGAGTTACATATTAATTGATACTGTCAGTAATTTTATTAAAATAATATTTTTAAAGAAAAACGCGTCCATACCTCAATTTTTTTAAAAAAAATTATAATTCAGGTATTAAGAGAAAAATATTTTTTTCCATATAAAAATAAGTATCATATTAATTGAAATTACTTTTAAAATGTTAATTTAATTTAAGTAATTCTGAATATTTAAAAAAATGTATTGATACTAATTGTTTTTCTTATAAAAACTAAATTGTAATGCACGTATTAGGAGAATAAATATTTATTTCTACATAAAAAACGAAAAACATTTTAATTTAAACTGTTTGTAAATTGCTAAATTAATTTCAAATAAATTTTTTTTAAAATCTATTCTACGATCAAACTTGAAAGTTCTGTTTGCTACGTCAGTGTCTTAACCACTAAACTATTCTCGCTATGGCAGTGGCGACAAATTATTAGTATATAAGCTATGCAGAAAGTTTGAGAGCCATTTTCTCGAAATTGACTGGCCATTGCGCTTTAATATTTTCGTAAGTGAACATTCTAAATGTATACTATCTTTGTACTAAATCTCATCCCGAACTGAGCTTTAAACCTCGTGCCCTCCCCTTTGTTAGCTTATAGACCATCAGCCTTTTTTGCCATGCGAGGTTAACAACTCATTCCCATCGTTTTAATATATATAATGCATTCATCGTAGCATGAGCGAGTACATAAAGTTTCTGCTGTTCTTCTGAATAATTTTTAATGATATAATTTTACCCATTGTTTGGCGCAGCATGATCAACATCATGGCTCTTGCGCCATAAAACCTCAAACAAACAAACTCCGAATCATTTTTAAGGAAAAGCGGGCACATTTCTTCATTTCTGTTATTTATTTTTTGTTTCTGATTTTTAATTTCTCGAATGCGAAGTACAGTGAAAGTACAAATATCGTCGAAAAATTCTAACTCGAGATTTTGATGAATGTTTTCGTTTTACACCTCCCTGAGATCGAAAAACCCAATTTTAGAAGTAGTCTCTCCTTCCGTTTGTCTGTCTTTGTCAAAGAAACTCAAAATCCCTTTACACTAGATGTATGGAATTTGTTATACTGTTTTTACATCAAATATGTAGATTTCTATCAAATTTTGAGCGAATTCTATTCAGAAAAAGTTAGCCCAGTTGTTCGAACATATATTCACTTCATAATTATAGAACTAAGGGAGCTAGGTGGAGAGCAAAATTTGGTATACAGATTTAACATCTATACTGTAAACATTTATCAAATTCCAAGACAAATTTCACAAAGGATTGAACTCAAAAACGTAATAATTTAATTGCATCAAATTTGGCATGTGACCGAATTGTAGTTCAGTGTCGAATTTTGATTTCACTCGTACTAAAACGCAAATTCATCTTCATTAGAGAATACCCTTCCTCTTGACCTCATTCGGATTAAATTCTGAATATGGAAACTAGTCGAAGTTGGGAAGAGAAAATCTGTAGTTCACATTAGCTGAGGGGTAAATTCGCATTCGCAGACATCCGAGGGTGGATTTAGGTGATTTGCAACCTTAGTTGATTTTGTGAGGTTCTCTTTAATAAGATGGTCGATTTAGTTTCATCTTTCAGCCCATTTTTAATATGTTAAGGATTCATTCGATATTTTTTTGTTTTGTTTTGTAAACTTTTTTGAATATGCATTAGTTTTTATTTAACTACTATGACTTCAGACTCTCCGTTATCCATGTCCGTATACAATATTATTAAAACAGATGCTCTATTTTATAAATATTCTAATAACTAAGTAAAGATAATGAAACCTGTATGGATCTAACCAATTATATTGGATGAAGTATTCATACTTTTCCAAAATTTTATCATTTGTAGAATTTGTACTTTTTTCCAAAATTATTTTTTGTCAATCAGGAAAATAAAG
Organism: Argiope aurantia; assembly: GCA_026543865.1. Lineage (NCBI taxonomy): Eukaryota > Metazoa > Arthropoda > Arachnida > Araneae > Araneidae > Argiope > Argiope aurantia. Next base: position 722,892 of record JAPMOR010036729.1, read on the forward strand.
TTTTTAATTAGGCTAAGTGTCTGTCTGGTTATAAATCCGCCACTGCGCATCTCAGAGAACTGAGTCAAGATATTTCTCTACCATAGTTCATTTACAATACAAAAATTCTTGACTCTTCTTCTGAGTCCGAAAAAGTAAAAAAAAAAAAAAAAAAAAACGAGAGGTATTTTTTTATCTGTGTCATCCATTAAGCTCAAAAATGTTGTGCGTTAAATGGATGAAATTCGGTATGTGGTCGGTATTCGGTACTGTCTTTACAATAAATTTTTTTATCGAATTTTGAACAAAATCTGTTCACAAGGACTTGGGTTTCAAGAACTCCATGATCCACCCCTCAAATCAGCAAAACCGACTGCAAGTGACCACGATTACTATAAAATTAAAATTCAAAGAGCTGATCAATAAAATGATCTGTACAGATTTAGTCTTAAAGTATAGTTTAGTATGAAATTTTGAATAACACTCAAGTAGTAAGAAACTCTCAAGAAATCCATTCCGAAAATAAAAATATAATCACTCGTCAGTGCTCTCGATTTGCCAGGTCCACAAATTTTACGAAGAGAGAAAGGAGGAACTGGAGAGTAAACGATAAAATTTCGTGGAAATGACAGCCACTTTTTTATAACAATGAATACACAATGGATTAGCTATTAAAATAACCGTTTTGTATTTGATTAGAGTTAGATGCACAGGAATGGGTTCTATTGCCATAAAAAAGAATGACAGAGTTGTTTCAATCTTTTCTCTACTTTAGCAATTCCAGATTCAATCCAAGCATAATTCGTTAAAATTGTGTTTATTTCATAGTTTTATAAACAAAAGGTAAGTTAATATTTAAAAAAATATTTTTTTAAAATATATACCTTGAAAAATACAATAAAAGAAAATTTTGCAAAGTAGCTCAAAATTTGATTTTCAACTGATTTGAGTTCGGATTCATTCAGAAATTTCATTGAAAATCTTAATTAAGATGCAGAGACCTTGTATGCATTTTCTATAAAACCAGAAAAACTTGAATTCAAAGACTGCGAGACACAAGAGGATGGAAGGGAGGGAGAGTTTGTGAAGTAAAGGCACGATTTCACTTTTAAGTGCCTTTCCAAAAGAACGGCGCAGCTGTAAAGTTTGAAGTTGTAACTGAAAAGTTTTCCTCCGCAACAATAAATCCGGCTGCCGTAAAATGCAGAGTGTCCATCGTAAGTGGAACGGGAAAAGAAAGGAACGTTTCTGGACATGCTGGATTCTACACTTGACCCATATAATTGAAACTTTTTCGGCAGAATTTCATTCCTCGGTTACGGTTGCAGTGCTTTACCTGATAACGATATCAGATGAATCCGGTTGACTAGAGTTTATTGCAACGGAGTTTACGATTCGATGCTGTACTGCCTGACTGGTGTACATCTTTTATTGCGTTCCGCTCTTCAGATATATTTTATTGCAATGCAGTAAATTCAGCTTCAGCATTTATAATAATTAAAGAATTACTTTAGTGGCTTTTAAATTTTATATCCCAATCATTTCGAGGACAATTAAAGAAAATGTTCGATGATATTTATTGAGGATTGCAATATTTCATTGTATAAATGCAATTTTGTTGGTACATTTATAAAAAAAATTAAAAATAATAAAAATAGGAATTAAACATTGGTATTGCTGTGAAGGAAAAAGATATAGTTTCTGAATATCTAATCTTGTCATTTACCAAATCAAGAATTTTTTTAAATAAAAATTTTATTAAAATGCATAAAAAAATAATAATAATGTAATGAAATGTTTATTAAGTGTGTAATGTATCCACATTCGTCATGATCCAGCAGCTAAATTCTAATCCATTATAGATTGGCATTTACTGTCAGTTAGAAAAAGCTTTAAATGATGTAAAAAATTATGTTTTGCTGTTGAGAAAATAAATGTTTTCTGTTGATAAATATAAAAATTACGAAGATGACATTTTCCTAAAGTCCCTGTCCTTTTTGTCATATTTAATATGCTAACTTTTCCGCACTAATATCTTAAGCTAACAAAAATCCAACTTCCCTGCTACTAAAAGTGGCAATATCATGAAACCTTATTATTATTTTTTTATTTAAGACCCATCAACATGTAACTTAATTTTATGGCATACCTCGTTAAAAATTATCTCATTTGTTGCACTATTGAGAAATTTGAAAAAAAAATGAGAAACGTCTTCAAATCTGACGTTGTGTGTACAAAAACGGAAGCTTGGCAATCAAGCATTATAAAATGTCTTTGATTTTATGAAAGTTTAAATTGTATTGATAAGACTCGAGTAATTTTTGGGGATACAAATATTTTCTATAGAACTACACTCTTGTAAATGAGCACTTTGCAAATGTTGAAATGTCAAGTATGGCAGCAATTTTCTATCTAAGAATATGAAAAGGTTGTGCTGTTAAGTTAATTCAATTTTGATCGCCAGTTTTAACTTTATTTTTAAATATGCAATTTGTGTTAAAAACACTTTTGACACACATAACCTGTTTATCGAAATATTTAAGAATTTGTGATAATCATTTCGGAAAATTACTGTGACCTTTCATATTTCATACCTTAAAAATGCTTTAGTTGCTTCTCCTGATTTTCTATGAATATTTGATTTTGCAAGAAATGTATCGAACTTGGAAAAAGTTCATTAAGATACCTTCTTTCAGTTCTTCAGCGTGCGAATATAGAACTGATTGGCTGAGTCGACCATCCAATCAGCTTCCGAACTCCGAATACCGTATTGTATCTTGAATGAATCCTCAGCGGAAATAAAAAGCTTTTGAATTGATAAAATTAAAATGAGAATATTTTAAGTGGTTAAAATAATTTCGTTTCTAGATTAAAGTCGGTAAATGCATAATTAATTTATTAATGTAAAACCTAATTTCTTATTGCTTGTTTCATTAAAGTATATTTAATTTAGATTTCTCTTTCTGAGTAACTAATGGTTATTTTGCCTACGTAAATTGAAAAAAAATCGAATACTTAAATTTTATAGTCTATAAGGATGAATTTTAGTGAAGATAGTTCTGAAATATTTCATATCGTATTGAATCTTGTATAAGTTTTTAAGTTCCTTTTAGAACTATTTTGAATTGTTAACTGGATGCCTTTTACATATGTCATCTGTATAGAAATATCATTTCAAATGTGTGCACACATTACCTTTGATACTCTATAAAACTTGTTTTAATATCTGTAGAGCAGTTTCACAATAAAATGGGCTTATTCTTCATTCATTTTTTGTCATTTGTTATTTGTAAGTAATCATTAGAGAGTCTTCAGAGTATTCCAACTCTTGTTTGTTTATTCCTTAAGATTTTAACGTGATGGTACTAATCTGGAATAACTCAAAATTTATAAAAAGAAAAGCTCTTAATGTTTCAGAAATTCGAAACAAATTTAGAAACTCTCAACTAAACATAAAATTGACGTTTACATTAATATGTTGGAAATAAAATTCGAAATGCTGTAAAAAAATAATTTCGTTTATTTCCAATTCATAGTTTTCAGTTTGCGTGACCAGGTAATCGTTATAGCTACACATAATGTAGAACAAGAAATTATCAGAGTTATAGCGCATAAATGAGAGTGTTTCACGGCAGCTGGCGTTTTTGATAATGTTGTCTATGAATATAAACGAAATTGAGATGAGAAGTCACACCTTTTCAAGTTTTAGCAGCTAACTAAACTTTTCCCAACTAAAGGATTTATAATCACTTCAGAAACAATCCGGTGGCATAAATCGAAAATGATGCGATGAATGAACACTCTGATGATGCCGAAAATCCGGTTTTATTTCCACACACACTCTTTGCGAACAATCTCTATTCTCATTCGGTTTCGAAATATCTGTTATTAAAGTGGCTCCGATTTTAAGAAACTAGAATTTAAAAGTAGTTTGAACTCTTAAGAAGTTTTTGTCTTGCTTTTCAGCTATACCGACTAAATTAAGATTCTTTCAGCCATCCATTATTGCTTGCCGAATCTTTTTTTTAATGCTCCTAATTCTTCGTTATTCTAGAGAGCATGTTTCATGGAGCTCGAATCGGTAAGCCGTGAACTGAGAAAAGGAATAAAAGTAAAATGGGGATTGAAAACCTAGAGATTATATATAAAATCTGTAGCATTTTACCGCAACCGAAGAATGTTATGGTAAATAAAAATCGTGCTTATTGTTATTAGTAAATGTGCATCGAACTAACAGAAGAAAGTTGTAAAAATAGAGTGTTTTTTCAGTTAGAATACATTTTAATAAATCTACTAGGTTTATTGTATTAAACATGTTACATTTCTGTAAAGAAATCCAATTCATTTTCGCATGTACTGCAATTTACACGAATGACACCCCTTAATAGAGAATTTAAAAAGTGATCATAAAATGTCGGTGTTTATATTGTTTATAACTTGGATTAAAATAGAAAATATCAAAATTTTGCGACATTTTTTACAAACGTATTCAAAAGCCTTTTATTAAATTTTGTTTTACTTTGAATCATTTCTTTAATGCGAAATCTTGAATTAATTTCTAATTTTATATCTCAAGTTGCGCCAATGAAGAACATATTAGATGAACAACTACCTCCCGTCTTTTTCAATTTTGCAACATTGTGTTATTTATGAATGTAATCATGCTGCATTTCTTTAAATTTTGGAAACTCAATACTTAATTTAGTTAATTAGTTGGTTTTTATGTCGCAAGGACCAGATTGGATCATTCTGCACCAAACATAATAATACTTAATTTCATTTCATAAAGTTTAAATTCATTGTAATTTTAACCAGAATACAGCTTATAATAACTATCATCCAAAACTGAAGCAGATGTCGATCTTTTGCATATTTACAAAAGGAAGGGTGTGATTAAATGCTCGGGATTCTTTTTTTTTATATGCAATTCAGCTCTCATGTTGAAATGCGTTGTGTGCCTAGATAAGTGCATTTTACCATTAAAGTACAATTTTCCAAATATGTTCCCAGTTTATGCCAAACCATGAAAAGTTTTAGCCTTGAGCATTTTGAGGGGCTGTTAAGCTATTTTATAAAATTGTTTCTCGGCTGTCTTTGAACAGCGGGGCTTGTCCGTGGCAAGTGCCATAAGAAACAACAACAACAATAAAATTGTTTCAGCATATTTCGTATAAATAGTAACTAAAGCTCGAACTGCAACATATAACTCTTGAATAGTTGTGTTCCGTTATATGGGTATGGAGTTATTATTATCGATTCTCAAACTTTTAAGTTGAAAAATCTTCCAAAGGCTTTATAATGCGTTACAAAAATCGCAAATAATTTACCCCAGGTTTCCTATGGATTCTTAATTAAATCAGTAAAACGTTCCTAAAACAGGTGGCATTCAATTAGACAATAAGTAGTAAATCATTTACTTTCAGTTGAGTATAAAATTTTTTGTCCAATAGTGATGGGATGAAAATCCTTCTAGATTGATCAGAACAATAATGGTTCTTTGACAGGAAATTGGCAACTAGATGTTTGAAAATGGCGACTGCAATAAGCGCTGGTGAGAAATCGGAGAAGCCAATATTTGGATCCTGATACCTCAGAGGTAGAAATTCCTTCCTCACATTTTATTTGTTGATTTATTCCAATTATAAATATGTTCTGAAAAAAGTGATAACAGGATTTTCATAGGTTTCATCGCTCGTTTTCAACACAAGTTTAAGTGGACTTCCAAATAAGTAAAAATGGATGAAAACGTGCAATTTATTTTTATCATTTCATCAACAATATATGTGTTTGTATTCAAGTGAAATAGTGTTATAAAATGTAAATATTTGAAAGTGTTAAGAGGGGGAAAAGTACATATTAAGGACTTTTATCAAAATAATACTGTAATTAGATTTAATTATCTTTGAAATGTTCCAGGTGTCTTAATTTATGAAGAAATAAAATGAAACTGGTAATAAAGATTTCGGTCAGACTTTTAAAGAAAATAGGGTATGCATTTTATGTTTCAAGGTTTTTTTAGCTCGTTAAATGTCAAATTTAGTACAGAAAAACTTAAAATTTCTATAGAAATTCAGTAAATGCGTATAAAAATATTTCGAAAAAATTAGTATTTAGTTGGAATTACAAAATCGTACGTGGTTTTGTTCGAAATACATTTACATTAGGTAATAAGAAAAAAAAAAGGCATAGAAAAAATTAAAAGTTAAGTCGAATGGAAAATTTTGAAATTTTAAAAAATAATATATTCCGTTTTAAAATGTTTTATAAAGAAATTTGACGTATTTATAGTATAATATCTGTGAGTAACAAAAATTCATAACTCTGACTGAATAATTCCCAAAAGTATCTTATTGAATTCGACCCCTTAATGCAAAAGAAGTCATTAAAATTGATATTTCGTGGGTTCGTGAGATATAACAATTAGGGAGAAATTTAAATTTTCTTTTTTGGATTTGTGGAAAAGTGTTCCCATTATACCTGGCGGTTTTCATGTAGAAGTAACTGGAAACGGGCTTATAAATGTAACAATCTTTTTATGTATTTGAAATAATTTATTATATAAGATCGTTTTATATCCAGGAACGCTGACACATTCCTTCTCCTTACAATGATATCCTTTTATAACAAACTAACACTTGACATTTTTTAAAAATGTAGATTAATAGTACTTTTAAAAATGAAAATTGGTTGTTATAACGATTTGAAGCAGCGCACAGACAAAACAAGGAAGTTGATCATGAGAAGGAATAAGAACAGAAACGATATTTATGGT
>JAPMOR010036729.1:747035-784060 GCA_026543865.1 Argiope aurantia
AATTCTACGGGAGTTATCAGAAAATTAGAGAGATACATATTACGTTATGGCTGAAGGCCTTTATAATATTATGAGTGAATTATATGACTATTAAATTTGAAGTTTTAAAATATTTTAATGAAAAACCAATTAAAATGGGAGTTCCATAAAATATTTAGTTATTAAAATTTTAACGTTCATTAAGATTGGCGAACCGGCTGGTCGCCAAAGGCGGCTAGTATCATATAAAGCAAATTTTGATGCTGCCTGAAAATTTGACCAGCGAATATGCCTTCAGTAAAAAATATGTGAAACAGTAGGCGAAATTGTCCTTCAAATGTGCAAAGGTGTAACTACATAAAATAGCCCCCAGGACAAATAGCAAAACAGCGCCCTATGCCTTTCCTAAAACTGCTATGGGGGTATGAAAACTTGAAGTTAAACTTAAATATTTGTGTATAAAAAAAATTTAGGTAATATGGTAAAGCCGCTCACAAATACATTTTTATTAAAACTATTTACAAAAATTTGGTAATAAAACAGTCATAAAACTAATTATTGAAAAGGCCTTGTTAACATGTGTCAAAGTATTTGAAATTATATTTCAAGATGCAATGAATCTTAGTCGAAATGTGCATTCTATGGGATATTCTAGAAGGAATTCGCCTTAAGAACATCAGCACAAAGAGCTTTCAATAAGCTTATTCTGGCCCCGATGAGACCAATGAAATGGATGTTGATTTTGCATTTTTCTTCTCCATCAAACCTTTCCCACAAATAACTATTCGCACCCCTTTCTTAAATCCTTTTTTCAATTATTGATATACGAAACTAGTAAAATCTTCGAAAAACTTTTACGGGAAAAAGTTTTATATGTAATGTTGGTCTTTATATATCTTGGATATGTAATGTTGATGTCTTTTAGATGAAAGATTCCTCTATATTGAATGCTCATTACGCAGTTATATCTATTAATACCAAAAGCGGAAATGAGTCTGTTTGTCCGTTGGCGCATTGCTGCCCAAGGTGTTAGAATTAATATTACCAAACTTGACACACATCTATTTTAATGGATAGGAACGCACATCTCAAAATAATGTATCAACACTTGGTTTAATTTTAATTAATCAAAAACGAAACCAAATTTAGTGATAACTTAAGAAAATATTATCTCAACCAAAAATAGCTACCAACGGTATCACTTTCAAGTTGGAAATTGTTAGCACCAATTTAAAATTCAAACACTCGTTTATTCATTGATATATTTAAATGCGCAGTCGCCTCTCCTCATTTTAAATTTAAAAAAAATATTTCAAGGTATGATTTGCAGCAAACGTTTCATTTATTGAAACTTGAATCAGACCTATTTTCTTATTTCATCAAAACTTTAAATATGTTTTTTTCTTTTCTGTTAGAAAATATTATTGCATCTGAGTTAACTTTTTATTTCCTTAATTTTACATTACTCTTAAGTAATGAATGGGTCTATAGCGTATGAACATTAGAATTTAAGCATAAGGTGACTTTTATTTAAAAATTAGATTTTTATGTCACATATCTTGTACATAAATGTTAGGAGATTTTTATATCTTTCGAAACCATAGAGCTTTTTAACTATGCATTTCATAATCAAACGGTAATTATCCTTATATTGAGACTTAAAGAAATCTGTACTTATTAATTTATGTTATCCATTAGTTCGATATTAGTAGGTTACTTAGATAATTTATAAATGCCTTGTTCATTCAGTGATCCATCCCAACAAATGATCTATTACTTTAAAAGTTCCAATGATATGAAGCAATTTTTATAAATAAAAAGCATGAACAAATAAATGCGTTTTATTTTACAAATAACAAATATGAATTTAATGCCAGAAATTGAATTAAAAAGATGTCTGTCGTAAACCGAAATTGAAAAACTCTTTTTTAACAAATAACAAAATATAACGTTGATTTTAATTTAAAAAATTGTTATATATAGAATTGAAAAGTGTAGAAATCCATTCAAAGGTATATTTTAAAAAATAATTAATACATTTTTTTTATCAAATTAGAGCCAAATATGCATAAAATCAAATTTAAACTGAGTATTTATTTAGAATTCTTCTTATTTTAGTTTTGAATTGAATATTTAATAAGAGTAAACTTTCAAGAGATTCGTTCAGATGTGTACTTTTTAAAGAAAATATTCTTTAAAATTCGAAAGCATCAAGTTAAATCTAAAATAATAAGACAGTAATCAAGGCCACAATCATAGAAAATATATGTAAATAAGAATAGAATACTGGTTAAAATCATTACCATTATAAGAAATGAATTCAACTTAAAAATGCTACTTTAAAATAAAATGAAGAAAATGAGTTGTATAAAAATTAAACTATTTTGTTTATAAACCTTTGTTCTGGATTTAAAGAGATTATGCAAATGCGTAGGAGTTGTTTGATTAATTGTTCATCACCATACAGCAATAGAATGATTATTGGCTATGAGAACCTCTCAACAGAATCAGTTTATAAAATGGAACTTGATTAGAGGATTCGTTCTCAAGTAAAACACTAATATTATGGACATATTATCAAAGTTTCTTTCTTAGCTGCTCTGATTTGAATTTAAAAAGAAATAAATTCAGCTTTAAAAAATAGAACAAATACGAAATTAATAACTTGTTGTTGTATGTGAATCTCTTCTAGTATATATAAAAGGCTAATTTTTGGTTACAATTCTTCGCCACTTTTATTATTAATGAAATTTATTCCCAATCCTTCTCATTCAGTTTAGTTCCAAGCAAATCTAAAGCATTCTATTAGACATTTTAAAACACGAATCGGCATTTTAAAACATTAATTTGTTGATTGATAAGAAAGTTTGATGACTAGAAATTGGACCATTTGAATTAGAACATGAAAAGTCTGGTTTCACGTCGCGCCTAATTTTTCAGATGTTACTCACATGATTCTCTTACATTTACAGATATATAGTATTCCTTTATTAATCAAAATATTATCATAACTCGCTTGTCTATATTAAAAACGGTATTTGAGAACAGAACATCAGTTAGAATTTGGGAATGACTCAAGATAATTAAAAGCACAAAATTATTAAAATGAGTGAAAGAAATAATCATTTCCGTTTATAAGAATTTTTATTTTCATTTTGGAGAATAATAGCTTCACAAATATTTTTTACTAATCTCAAATAATTTACTTCGGCATTTCGCACCCTCTAGTAAATGGCGTCAGGTCACTTGCTGCGACTACTCCACCCTAGTTGCGATAGACCTTTTGTTTCTTAGCAGTGAAAACATTCCAGAAACACGCGTTCTGCATAGAGAGTGAGCGATAAGCAGAAGACATCTTCGGAGGCTTTTCATCCTCGCATTGGTTGACGCCAGGCAACGCTTTTAGAAGCTTGACAGTTTTTAGTGCGGCAGTGTTTCATGCGAAGTGATATTACATTACCCGTACTGGAGGAAGTATTTAAATGCTACTCATATAGTCCGGGAGTGCATAAAAAATCAGAAGTGCAAAGAAATACATGGACACACAGACACACACGCACGCGGCGTGCGCGCGCAAGCACACACACACACACAGACACACACACACACACACACACACACACACACAGAGACACACACACACACAGACACGCACACACACACACACACACACACACACACACACACACATATATATATATATATAATCGAAATTTACATTACGAAGATATTTATATACCTTAAAAATATCAAATTTTAATATTTCGTAAAATTTGATTGTTATTAGAAATGAACATCACTGCTCTCACCAATGCTGTCCTTTTTTTCATCGACTACTTAACACACACAAAAAGAGGAGAAACCCTTTTAATGAAAATTGTCCTTTGGTAATATAATAGAAAAATCGAAACAGTACGCTCCATAATAAAGAATGCTTTTTCACTCCTTTGCCTTTTCGAATGAAAACAAAGATACAAAAAAAAAATTCGAAATCTTCTTTCCGAATGTCTTATATAAAAGAAGTGCCCATCATAAAAGAAAATTGTTTTTGTGCCTTGAAAGTATAAGCAAATAATAAAATGTCTTTCGAGGAAGGGAGGAAAAATGCGGCAAAGGAGATGACCGCGCATTAAGATCTCAAGAACTGGGCGAAAATGCAGATGCAAGCAGAGTTGTGCTTGAGAGTGTGCAAGCGCAGGTTTCAGCTCCGCTTGTTTATCAAACTTGTTTTATGGCTTTGATGAAAACGGAAAAAGAAAGAAAAACGATTTGGAAACGTGGTTCTTGCAGAAAGGTTTCAAAGAATTTTATTGAATGTTTCAGAAGTGCGAATGGGTTCCCAATGCTTTTTTTTTTATCTTGTTCTATAATAAAAATATAGATGTTTTTCCCCCTTTCTGGAGTGTCATATTTTTTTCAGAACTATTTAACTATTTTATTTACATACAACGTGGTTTTATGGATGGTGTTTGTAAATTCTAGCTGAAGGCATTACTGATTATGCATAATAATATATGGAAAATATTAGCCCTAATAAAATTATTTGAATGGACTGATTTTCATTTAGATTAAAGTTTTTATGCTGATATCTACAGAAAGGGATTGAGTAAATTCATTCTCAATTAATCTTTAACAAATTTAAAAAGAAAGGCATTCAGTGAAAAGAATTTATATGCAATTAGACTACAATTATTCAAATTTCTTACAGGGAGGAAAAAATCAATAAATGAAATATTCTCGACTGGAGAGAACATCTAGATTCATAATTAAGCAGAAAGTGAAGAAAATAAAAACAACATTGCTTTTATAGTCAATAAATTCATTGTTAATTAAGAAAAAAAAATTATATTTTTTCAGTTAGCTGAAATTTCCTTATATTCAAAAATAAAGCACATAAAAACGATAGCAAAATAGTCCAGGATAATAAATCGATTATTTATTCACACTACTAGTTTTCTCAGATGAGTACATATAAAAAGCCATTGATAACTTTGAAGTCCTTCTGGCAATTTGGTGCAACTATACTTTATGTGAAATGTCCGTTTTTCTTTTTTAAATTGCAATAAAATAGACACATTTCGCCAAATAACGAGGTGAAAATAATCGAGTATTAGAAAGTTTTTCATCTTAACTCAAAGGGAAGAATTATCTAAAAGCTTTCGCTATTTAGCTCATTTCAGATGACCTTTGCTTTCCTTGTATTTTTTCTTACCATCTGAACAAACATATAGTTCCGAACGATATGAGCGGGTTCGTAAATTGAGTTGTAATGAGCAAAACAGCCGCTGTTGGAGGGAAAATAAGTTCCTTCTAATAAATCATGGATTGAGGCATTGTTGTGATGTTTCAGTTTTATATATTTGAACAGGGTAATTATTGGAGCAGTTCTCTAGTGAATTAGCAGTTACGAGTGCCACGGGTTTATTAGAAGCAGAGCGTAAAATTGTTTTATGTCGCTTTTGTAGTGCTTCGATTTTTTTTTTTTTTACCAAAATAAACATTAAAAATTCTAAAAAAATGTTTTTATGTCTGTATTCATTTTGCTATTAGTTAATTGATATCGGAGATCATATATGAATAATAGTTTAGAAGGCTTGCATTAACTTGAAGATTTTACTGTTGTACAACGTGTTCAATCTAAACAGCAATATAATATTTTCCATTATTACAACAAATTGAATCAGCGAAAGGTTAATTTATTAATTCTATTGAAGAAGATTTTTTTATTTTAAAAATAATCATTTATGAAATTATTTTGAAGTTCCATGGAACAATATTTATTTTCAAGATGCTGTATAGGCTTCGTTAATATATATTAGCTAAATTCAGAATTTTGAAAATTAATTTTCAATTATAAATAGGTTTTTCAGTATTGCCATTTACTGTTTGTTAATAAATTATTCACTATATCATTAAATTGATAAGTATTAAATTTTATACAGCAATTTTCTGTTTTAAAATTGTAGTTTAATCTTGTTGTGCATATTTTAACTTCTGTTTTTCCTATTTCAAATTTTTTCATCCACCAAAATCAAAGCGCAAATATCCAAGACAAATAATTTTGTGACATTCTCAGTAAAAAATACAAAACAATTATTATAATGATATTTTAAATATTCCTTCACTTGTTCAAAATGAAATAGAAGCTATAAATTTTAGAAACATTTTCTTACCATTGCTTCTATTAATTGAATTCAAGTATGAACTAATTCTAATATTAACATTTTCATAAACTGTGAAACTACACGTTCGCAACAAATATTTTAGTTACATTTTTGCCATTCTCTGGGACCCTTTCATAAAATATTAAATTATGGCATTTTCCACATTATGCATTCTAGATAAAATGAAAGGGATTGTTTTTTCCAAGGCTGAAATTATTTTCTTCCATAGTTTTCGCATGCTTTCTTTCATACAAGAATAATTCAAGGAACACAAATCTATAACAATGAAAATGTCTGTCGGAAATTAAATCGCAGAATAATGCAGTGCCCATCAAAATAAATAATACTTTTACTTTTACAAACAAAGAAACAAAAGTTTCCAAATCTTCAATCCAGATGCCTTACATAAAAGAAGCCACAATCATTGAAGAAAATTATTTTTGTTCCTCGAATGTGTAAGCAAATAATAAAAACATATATTTGAAGAAAAAGAAAGGAAAAACTCACCGAAAGAAATTACCTTGCTTTAAGATTTCAAAAATGTGTTTCTAAATTAGAAAAGAAGAATTTGAAAATTAACAAACATATTTTAAAAATATTCCTGGCACTGTTAAAACTTATTTATTTGTGTATGTCTTTATTTTTTAAAATTGGTATTGCTGTAAAATTGTTCGGAATAGATTTCTTTCCATGTAATTAAGAATATAAATTGATATGTCGAAAGCAGAAGGGGAAAAAAATGAACTTCATTAAATTGCAGAGCTGCACTTGAGCTGAACAGAAGTTACTTCCCACCCCACCCCAAGAAAACAGAAAATCACGCAAAAGAATCTGTTGTTCATCCTAGCAGGTTGTTGATGTATGTGTGGAAAGAGTTTGGACATCGGTAGAATTTTTCCCTTTTTGGCAATGATCACTTTGGAATATTATATATAAACAAAAACAGTTCGTAAAAGAACATATTTATTAATAAAAAAAAAGAAATTAGAATTATTTTAACCCGGGATGCTATTTGGGCCTCTGAGGCCCAAGGGCTTAAAAAAACGGTTTTATAGTGGAAAAAAATTTCACAGTACCTGCATCCAAGGTATTTTCGACAACATGTTTTTCAGGAATTTTCCCTATCTTCTCTCTCTGATAAGTCTTCTCACATTGGCGTTTCGAATGACTAAAAGCTCGCAATTAACTTTTATTTCAATTTAAAGTTTTATAAATTTGTCTCCCTATTGGAAAAAAAAGTTAATTTAAGTCTTGCCCATGTCTTACATTTTTCAATTTTTAAAGGACTATTATCCTTAAAATTCTTGTAAAAATTTCGTTCTTCAAATGTTTTTAAATGGTAACTATTAAATACAATATTTTTGTGAAACTCATGTAAACTATTACATATAATATTTATGTGAAAACTCCGCTTTGGCATTTTGTATATTTATACAACTAATAATTCTTAAAGCCCAAATGTGATTTTTTTTTTTTTAACGTTTAGTTCAGAAAAAATGTATCTCGGCTAGGAAAAAAAGCACGCGTTTTCTGGAGTTGGTTATAATCTACTTTTAAGTAAAATACAATTATTACTTTTTAATTGTATTCTATTAATTTGTTATTTATTATTATTAATATTATGCAAAATTTCAATCGATTTTCTGTTTAATCGATTTGCTGTTTCAGTTAGACAGAAGTGTTTGGAATATGAAACATTTAACTGACAACACAACATTTTGCTATTGATAATCTGATAACACAGTGTTTCAAAATTTGAAAATTTTAGCACATCAGGGATTTTAGAAAAAAATTGATTTCACAAATGCGTTAGCAAAATAATAATAATAATAAACAAATAAAATAAAATAAAATAATCCATTTCTAGCCATTAGAATTGTTATTTAAAAAAATTTCGATATCTATTAGGTGCACATTCCCTGAAATGCTGAAATTCACATTTGTATGCGTTTTTAACTCTCCACGACTGAATTTACCTTCATACACAACAAAGCATTCGTGTCTCGGAAATTTCTAGCAAAGAAAGTTTCCGCTAAGAAAATCATGATTTTAGGAAGGAAGTAAAAACTCCGAAACTTCCCGGCCAATAACTTAGATGGAAGGTCTCCGCAAAAGAAATTGTTTTTGTGCTTCGGAAGCAAAAGAAATGATGAGATGAGCAAAATTCAGTCAGAGAAATGACCGCGCATCAACATCGCAGTATCCGGAACAAAACCGCGCGTGCAAGCAGAGGAGAATGATGAAATGTGCTAAGTCCCGCCTCTGTTTACCGAAGCTTGTTTTATGGTCGTCTCGAAGCGAAATAAGAAACGACACGGCTCTTGCTGGAACGTTATGTGAAGAATTTCTGGCAGGCGAATAATTTATTTCAAAGAATTCAAAGAATAAATTTAAGAATTTTATTCAAAGAATATTTTTTCAAAGAATTTTAGAAATGAGGATTTTTTTCCTTCTCTTTTTAAATCTCACTTCCTTTCTTTTCTTCTCGCTTTTCAAATTACATATTGCGAATTTCTTTCTCTATGCCTCCCTTATCGCAAGGAATAGCTGCCATCCAGCCGGAGTGGTCTCCCCAAGACTTTCTCGCATATTCTCTAATAAAAGTGAATTTGGGTTTTAGACGGGCTTCTTCCGAACCGATTGAAAACCCAAATGTGGCACAGATCTGCAATTATAGTCACAAAGTCACGCACCAAATCTGTTTGCATACAAGTTATTGCGTTTTTGAGTTATCGCGCTTACATGTCTCAGAAAATGCAGACCGACAGATCCGTTTCGAAATTTGGCTCAGAATTTGAAGTCTTCAATAGAGGCGTTTATAATGTATTTCCAAACTAATGAAAACCATTGGTGAGTAAAGGCTTTTAAATATTCTTCAAATTTAAAATTACTAAAGCACGAAAAACATTTATGAATTCACCAAGTGCCTTTATCAATTAAAAGTTGCAAATAAATATGAATAAAGAACTAATTTTTCAATGCTTGGTGTCAAATTTTTTCGGTTATGTTAAAATGGTTTTTGTGATTTAATGATTGAAAAAATGTGTGGAAATCCCGATTGTTTTATAATTAACGTTTCAAAAAATAATTTTTGAGTACTTATTATTACAAAGAAAGCAACCTGCCAAATTTGGAGCTGCACTTCAAAAGATTTGGCTGCGAGTGTTTAGATATGCAACATTACACGCATGCAACATTACACGCATGTTGCATGGCGAAATTTATAAATATAATATAAGTCTATAAACTATAGAATATCAATCTATAGTATATTAGAATATATAGGATTTTAATATTTGTTAAAGCATTAGTTAATTGTAATCTAAAAACCTAATGTTTATTTTCTTTAGCCGAACAAAATAGCCACACTGATTGTTAGAAATCTTGCTCTATTCTTGATAAATAATTTTAAAAATATGATCTGTCTGCTTTTATATACTTGTATGTAAATGCCATCATTCAAAACCCAATAATTAAAGCAAATGAAATTTTGTATGTGATTTCATTACTTCTATTGGAGTTCGGCTCCAATGGTGTCTGTCAGTCAAAAGAAGGCATTCAAAATGAATATTATGCTTTATTTATTGTATAATGAAGCACACAACTTTCTTATTCGGCCTCTGAAAATAAACATTTTTTTTTTAAATCTAACTCCGGCGCGCTTACCGAAAGCCCAAATTTTATGTAGGGTTGAAGTGGGAGAAGGTACAGTATCTTAATCAGAGAGAATGCGTGCAAGTTTATTAGAGGCCACTCCCACTGGTTTATTAATTCTTTTCCAAGAATGAAACTGAAACAAATAAGCGAATTGTGTATTCAATATGAACACAAATAAAAACAACACCGAAATGTTAGGGATATAAAATGAAATATTTTCCAACAATATTTGTACATTTAGCAGAATGCCCATAAAAAAACCCATTGATAACTCTAATGAGTCCACCCTTCAGGCTATTTTGCACATTTAATTCTGGCGAGAAATACTCTAAAAGAGTTCACTAAAAGGACTCGTCCCATTCACTGACGAGACGAACAGAATCGAGTATCTGAAAGCTTTCAAACCCAACTCGGGAAAAAAGCTTCTCCATTCTGCTCGGTTTGAGGAGGACATTTTCTTTTGTTTACTTTTTTTACTGGTAGCAGACATTCATTCTTGTTTCAAATGACATGGCGGCGTTCCTAAATTTAGTTGTTATTTGCAACGTCATGTTGGCAGGTACATTTTCTTAAAGAACTGTGTTTGTTTTCATTGTCAACTGGAAGCAAATTTCATATGAGACACCGTGGGATGTTGAATGTTTGTTTAATTTCGAGATGACAGTTAATGGACGAATTCGACTTGTTTCTATCGTAAATTTGCCGTCATAAATATTGCACACAATCATCTCTGGAGTGTTAAGCTTGGAGATCCATTTTAGATCATTTTGATATGGCTTTCAACATACTCATACAGGCTTCAATACTTATCCATATTAAATGGCATTTTAAGAGAAACAGGTTTTTTTTCCTTTCTCGTATGCAAAAATGTACATAAAGGAAATATTGAAAATATATATAAAAAAAAATACACCTCGAGATTTTGATGAACCTCGTCGTTTCGGAACTCCCTGTGACGTATGAGACATTTAGAGAATTAGGTTTATCTGTAGGTCCTTTAATGAACACGATAATTCAAAAATAGCAAAATCTAGGAGGATTAAATTTCGCATAATGTTCTGTCGGCAGAATATGGAATGTATGTCAAATGTGGAACTAAATCTATTAAAGGGTGATTCCGTCTTCGTCTCTGTCTTTCCGAGTTCATGTAATCGTGACAATTTCAATGACTCGAATAAGTGAAATTTGACGTACTTTTGTGATTAAATGCGCAAATGTGTCTGAAATATTGAAAAAAAAAAGAATCTGAGTATACTGTGACATTATTATACTAAAACAAGAAGATTATTTCCTTGATCCCGACTGTCTCCTTGACAGCAATCATTCATTCCTGTTTCGAGTAATCCGACGGCATTCTTAATAATACAATAGTAACTGTCATAATTATGCCAGGCACAGTCTCTTAAAGGAACGCGCCTATGACCGTTGCCCACAAAAAGTAAATGTCTAGAAGTCTTAATGTGAATCAACGTGGAGAGATGGCCATTGGACCGCTATTATTCTAATCTGTTTTTAAATTTCGCTTACTTTTAACAAAGCACTGTTTATAAGAAATCCATAGTTCCATAAATATTATGTAATGCGGAATATATCTCTTCAACATATTACAATGATAGAAAAAAAATACACAGGACGTGCAATTTCAATCAAGTTGGTCCTGAAGCTATCAAAAATGAGGAGCAGTTAGAAGCAGATATTTGATTAGCAGACATTCTCTAAAAGGGATTTTCCTTTATGCTTTTCTTAAGCGATTCTCATTAATGGTTTGTTTACATTTGACTGTTTCTTTCTGCAATAAACAATACGCACGATTTATGCGCCCCGTACGTTAGCGTCTCATATATATGGATATATTACAACAATACATCTCATTGTTTTGATTTAATGCATTTTTACAGACGTGCATTGCGACAATTTAACTAAAATGACTAAACTAGTTAATTTATTCATAAATTAAAATTATTAATAAAATAATTCTAAAAATTATCTCTTATCTATAAAGTAATAAAAAGGCAGTAGATCTCAATTATAACCAAGATATCACTTTAAAAAATTCCGAGCTTTCCAAATAATAAAATTTGATTCCATTTATTTCAGTCACAATCAGTAAAAGAAAAAAAGGGGAACTCGAATTGTATTTCGACGTTAACATGAAATTAAGAATCTGTAATTATGAAGGAAAGTAGAGAGAAAAACTTCCATTATCAGATCATAAATCTCTCATTTCCATGTGATATAACATCTCGCTCCGCAGAATATTTTCATATGGAATAAAAAATAGCTTGCTTGTAGTTGAGTTGAAATGCAATTAAAAAAACCCACATTACATCAAATTGTGGTAAGCAAGAAAACCTTACTTTAATTTTGTTGGGATGAAGCGAGCGGACTATTTTTCTCGCGTAGGAATATCTGTATGATTACGCTTCTGACGCTTCGTTCCGGCACCATTCCTCCCGCGAACAAGATGCTGTGTGCGTCTTTTCTTTTCGTTTTCTTTGTCTAATAAATGGGCTGTCTTCAAGAACCATGCTGAGATTATTGAAAAGTAACAACAAATTTTAATGTGTAATAACTTAGTATTATTCAATTTTAATTTTTTGTCTTCTTTAGAATCACATAAAGTTTCATATTATCAAAAGTTTTTTACTGAATAAAAAAAAATCAAAAGGCAATTGAAATTGTAATAGAAATAATAAATTAAAATATTGAATCCTATTATATTTAATCCCAAGCATTAGTAATGGAACACAAAATCTCATTTCACGAGAGAGATCTCGTATATTCTCAATGCAATATCATTGAAAATAAATTGTCAATTCACAAAATATTATAGTAAATCCTAAAAAAATATTTTTAAACTTGTTCAAATTAGAATAAAGTGAAATAGGAATAGATTAGAAGATATTTTTTAAATACTAATATAATTTAAAAGTTATATTTGTGAGGAAATATTTTAGGAAGAAACATCAAGAAACGCCTTAGTTTTGAATAATCCTGATAATTAATTTTTAAGCTTCTAAAAGTCAACAATGAATTTTCTCTTCTTTTAAAGAGCATATTTATCAACTTATATCAAAAGTGATAAAAAAAAATGTGGACTTATAAAAAAAGCATACCATACACACAGACATTCTACTTCATATGCATTGATAGAATAAATAGATAATTAGAATCTGAAAAATTATAAGTGCTGTAATGCTGGCCATATTTCTTTTTATAGCTGTTCATTTAGATGTGATCTTTAGACACGTGTGACATTTCACAGTGAGAGATTAGCTTTTTAAAAGGTAAAACTTCTTAATATCTGAAATTGAATCACTGTAATTTAAAGACCATTTTGACATTTGCAAAAGTTTGTTAATAAATATAAATTATTTGATTTCGATCTGAGGATAGAAGGGAGGAAAAAAGTGGACAGGATCTCGGGCGGGGGGGGGGGGGGGTATGCTCATGTTTTTTTCATTCAAGCTATCATTTTAAGAAGCGTATGAAAACTATACTTCGCTTTGTGTTATCTTTATCGGAAGCGCAATAAAAGTTTTTCTTTTCTTTCTCTTATTTGTCTAGGCTACATTCAACATTGTTTGATGCTGCATCTTTTTCCCCAGTGCAGGATATCTTTTATAATCATGGCTAAATAGCTTATTTCTAGATTGAAAGAGATAAGTATACAGTTCCACTCTGGAAATCTGCTATATACGTAGTAAAGAATTGCATTTTAATCTATTTGATTCAATAAATGTATTGAAGACAAGTTAGCTATTGAGCCACGGTTAGAGTTAACTCCCTATATAATTAGGAGGGGTTCATTGCGATAAATAGAAGGAGGAAATCCGTGAATAATAAACATTTTCTCTAAAGGAGAACTTCCATCAGATGAAATAACGGAGAGAGAGCGCATTTCTATGATGATATTCATTTCTAAGAACCTATTCGATGGTCAAACTACAATTTGAGAAATTTTGGAATGAGACGTTTCAGCTATTGTAGAAGGAATAAATCAAGTTCATATTGAAATGCGAAATCACGGAAGCAGGTTTCAAGATCTATTTTGTATTAAAGAATAACTGTTTCTGTCGTCATTAAATTATGCCTGTGTGTGAGTCTTGATAGTCTGTCTAAATACTGTCTAAAACTACCAAATATGTCCAGATCTATTTTGGGAAGCCTGTGCCTCTGGGACTTTTCCATATTTTAATTAGAATAATAAAATAATTAAAAATTAAGCAAATAATCGGAGTCCAAAAATGGTTTCGCGTCATTTTTAACACTGTTTTTATATTTGCCATTTTGTTATAGTAAATAATTCACTAAAAGATACAAAATAAGCGTCTCAACTATATCTAAAATCTAATATGAATGAATAAAACTTCTTAAAATGATTAAATATCTGCCTTCACACATACCCAAAAAGGTCCAAAGTTTTCAGTGGAAATGTTCATCATGCCGTTCATTAGAACGAGCAGCAGCTGACGCAATTAAAGAAACAACTCTTTAATTATATTACTTATTTCCCGTGAATCTCCCCGTCATTCCGAAAGAAAACATCAAAAATAAAAAAATAAATAAAAATACATACATACTTGACATACTATTCTCTCAATAAATTTCACTATAGCAGGCATATGACTATATCTAGTGGCAATAAAAAAATACTAATTAAATTCTCTAACTTAAAATTCTTGCATTGTATACCTGTCTACAGAGTCAATTTAAATGGTGAGTTTTTTTAACTAAAAATACGGCTGTGAGAAGGCATTTAAGGTCTATCCATATAATACCCCCGCCCTGAGAAATGAATCATTTTAATAAAATATGTTTTAGGAATGGCGAAGTAGTTCTCAAAATATTGGTCGCGAAGAAACAATAGTGGCTCACTTATACCCACATTCCTGTTATTCAGTTTTTGTCAAGAATAGATAAAACTTCCAAAAATGCATGAATTGAAAGCAAAAGTAATCTATGCAATATTGATTTATTATTAATTTGTATATTACTATTTTTCCTATAAAGTCAGAATGTGGGTTGGTATTCCATCAAATGCTATTATATATCTTTACTTTATTTTAAATTATATTTATACCAGATATCCGATTGCAGCTGATGAATAATAAAATAGTCATTAAATCACATGGAAATTTTTATATATTTAGGTCACTGAGTTTTTGAGCCACCCCATTGACATGCTTCTGAAAATACAGACCGACAGATGTCCAACCCCTTGTTATCTCAAAAAATAATATGTGTCTACGTTACAGATGTTAAATCTGTGAACCGTCATTTATTCGGTTTGTTGCTAACGCAGATTTGAATGCAGATTTCCTTTAAGCAGCATATTTCCTTTAAAGAGATTTTGCTCAGAATTTGATCGGAATTTATAAATTTTGCGTAAAGGCAATCTACCAAATTGCATTCGTATAGTGTGCTATACGAACTCGGAGAGTTCGAAAACGTAGAGATTCGTCTCGAGTTCGAATTTTTTGATGATTTCAGTACTTTATATTACTTCTTGTAAACGAACTTGCAGTTCGTTTACAAGAAAGTAAAAATGAAATAGTATCTATTCAAGCACCTATGGTAATATTTCTATTGTTATCGAATAATTCAGTATTTATTGCTAAATAAATAGTAGCAAATATTATAAGAATAATGTACAAATCTAGACTTCTCACAAAATTCATATTATTAAAGGCTTTTAAATCTTTAGTGTCAAAAGTTTATATTAGTCGTTTCGAATTAAAAGTGTATCTCTGAATTATAAACATATTTGAAGAAATTTCATTGCGAATCTTCAATTAAGTGCAAACAGTAATATTTTATAACAAAAATACAAATTTATCATTTGATTTTTTTTATATCGGTGGAAAAATAACCCTTAATTAATATTAAGAATTATTTTTATTCTCATTTTCCTAATTAATATTAGAATTAATATCTTATTTGTTACGCATTTAAATATTTCAATTATAACTATTAATTGGAGTAAAAGGAAATTCATTATTAGTTTTTTTATTCTTCTATTATTTATTCTTCTTTTAGTTTATTCTGGTCTTAGTGTATTAACTGCGTGCCATTGGCAAACGTTGCCAATAGACTATCTTTATCGAACATTTTTGGAGATCAATCGCTATTAGTCGGTAGAAAAAAGTACCCATATTTGGATTAAAGCTATAACGGTTGTCTTTTATTATTACAATACTTTCATTACAGCATACTGCGTGATATACTACATACTGTCAGTGACGATTTTTAGTTTGTTCGCATTCTCCAAAGCTCATTCCGCCGCACTGTTAATTTCTAATAGCTCAAGCTGGAGGAGAAATTTTAATTCAATAATTCACGTACAGTTCCAGTCCGCCTTGTACCCTGATTAGCTGTAGTCAACTGTTAAATACTTCTAAAGTCAATGTAAGTAAAAACCATATATTTATTGAATAAATACTGAACTAATTCAGTTTAAATATAATTTCTTACTACTAATAAAGTTTGTTCAGAACTTTATCTTTTGTGCCAATTTTGTACGGGCCATCTTAATTTTTTTCAAGCACAATACCGATGAGATTTCGCAAATCAGCTTTTAATCTATCAACATGTGGATTAGGAACAACAAAATTTCCTCAAATATAAATCTCAGGATGTGTTGCATAGGATATCTTTTTTTCTCGCTTGGCTTACTTTATTAAAAAAAATTTTTTTTTTGGTTTCCTCTCTAATCAGAAAAATGTTGGTCGACTTACTTGCAAGCATATGCTCCGCTGATAGTGATTATTCAGTTTCTTGCTCCTCTGCATTCCTGTCCTCAACAATTTTCTGAAGCTCATCCTCGTCTTCGATATTTTTTATAATATCTGAAGGTTAGGTTGTGGTTGTCATTCCAACTCTTTGTTCAATCCCAAACATAGCTTTGTATGGTAATTGTTTAATTCTTGAATGTAGAGCTCCGTTTTTCCTGAATTGGACAAAACGAAGACCATTGGACCATTTTGTAGGTTGATTACCCATCATTTATGAAACCAACATATTTTCTTGGTCTTGGGTGGTCCTCTCAACCGACCCCTGCGACTGGTTGTTACCGAGGTTTCCCAAGAACAATCTTCAATTCTGGCTAACACGTACATAAGCGCTCTATAACGGAATTTTCACACATCAATAAAATTTTTCATACACCAACGAATTGTATCATCTCAGTAGTTACGTTAGCAAATTTTCTTGAATTTTCAATTTGAAATCTGTCTCTATTATATTGTCCTATGAAAACATGTGTAAATTGGATAGCATCAAAAATTGATTCATTGAGCTCAAAATTGAAAATCATTGAAGCTCATTTGAAGAAACCAAATTTTTAATCCACCGATTTAAAGAATGCTAAGCCTTTTTAATCTGCGGTACTGAATTTAAGTCTTGCTAACGGCAGATTTTGATTCTTCAACCTCAGATAAGAGAATGTTGTATTCATCATGTGTAATAGCTTTAAAGTTGTTCTGTTTTTTTTTAACTGTGCAAGATTTTCTTTTTCAATTTTTGGTGCAAAAAGCATTAACTCATCGTAAAAAAATCAACAGCACAAATACGTTCTAGCAAGAATAAAACTATACTGTTGCAATTGATTTGAATATTTCACAAGGAAGAAACTTAGATTCGTATGGTTTTGATTGGACAACACCTGAAATAACTAGAGAAGGCGGGTTTTCCCTAGCGTTCTCAGTTAGAACGCGATTTCCCTCGTTAATTCGGGTTTTCCCTAGAGCTGTTTCGCGTTTTCATTGATGTCGGGTTTTCACTGTAACATATATATCTTTTGAATGATATAAATTCATTTGTCTTAAAATGTTGGTTAATTTTTAAAAATATTTTTATCATTTTTTAACATTATATTTGATTGTTGTAACAAAGCTGAAATCTTTTTTATTGTTGTTATAAAAGTTTTCACCTAGGCATATCATCCATTGTTGGCAAAGGCATGAAGATACGGCTTATTTTCTCGTGTTGAACAGATTTTCGTTTAATGAATGTTTTTGAAATATCCTCATACTTACAGTTTGGATTTAACTTCAAAAGTAAATAATCATAAATAGTTTGTCCATTTTTAAAAAGTACTATTTTTTCTGTAATATATAAATAGATATAAATGTAGCCTCGCTTTTTTAGTCGAAAATTGCTTTGAAGAACGTTGAAGGTTTCTTTAAAACAGAGAAATTTGTATTGAATAACCCGTTAAAATATTATGCAAAATCTTATCCTGTGGTTTCAGCAATCTGTCTATAGTATCTTCTAAACTATGTATCCTTAAACTTTTAACTCTTACTTAATTTTGCCAAAACTTATTGGATTGGTTTCAACTTAATCATTTTCGTTTTAAGATAAATTTTAGGAGGGAGAAAAGAATATTTGGAAGATGATTTTCCAATTAATATGCATAGTAAGCTCACTAAAATAGAGCAATCGTATGTCTTTATAAATTTGAAGTTTAAAATCTCTTTTCTGGAAAAGCGATTCAAATCAAATTATATAAAATACTTAATTGGAATTTTTAGTAAAGGCAGTTAATACTAAATATCAGTTATTATTATTTAGCATTAAATAATTATTAAAATGTCCGCACTGAACAAACGCGTTAAATGCAAATTATATTAAAATTATATTAAATTATATCTATTATTTTCTCAATCCCAATCAGCTATGGGATTATTTATAGATTATCCAATTTTAAATCAATCCTTCCGTTAGTTTAACCTTATTATTACTTTGGCAAAAATAAAATACAACGCACTAATGGAAAGAATGCAGCATCTGAACGATTTTTAGCTGAAAAAAGACGAGTCTGAAAGTTTTTGTTGCTCTCTTCGTTTTGAGGTAGCCATTTGCCATTGTCAACTTTTTTCCGTCCAAAGAGAACATTAATTTTGTTCCAGAAGACATGGAAACATTCGTAAATTCAGACGTAAAGTACCACCAGTACCCTTTCCTTAAGAAATGGCTGTTGTTTGGGTTGTCAGCGGGAAGTTAATTCTTTATGAACGGATGTGTAATGAAGCGCCGTGGGGCGTTGTATGGACCTAATTTATTTCGTTTGGGTATGGCGATTGTTGGAGAAGATATGACTTAGGTGAGTCGTAAATGCGTCTTTATATATATCGAATTTTTGGCTTGACAAAGATGGAGAATCCAGTTTCAGATTGAATATTTTTTCTGCTTAGTTTTTCTAATGAGTCTTATTCGATTTATTAGATAAACTTATTTATTAGATAAAAAGTCGAAGCTCATGGTAACGGCTTTCGTACAATGACTTTGAGAACATTTCTGCATGCTATATATACATATATAAATGTAACGATATCTCTTAATCAAATTTCAATCATAATTAATTTCCTATTTTTGTTATCTTAAAATAACTCATGCTATTTTATTTTAAAATTTTATCTTATTTCCTTATTTATTTACCACTTTTTTTATTTAATTATTTCTTACACGAATTCTAAGAAATTGCTAATATTTCAGTTCTCATCTGCATGCGAAGGGAGTAAAATCCCTAACACCACATCCTAGACTTCCAAAAATTCCTAAGATTCCCTTTCCTGAATCAACAAGCATTAAAAAAATCCTTATGACAATCTTTCAATAAAAACATTATGGAAAACATTTCTTAGACTTTCGCTCTTCTGCCCTGATGGGAAACAGATGTTCTCTGCCTTTGTCTTTGCATGCAAGTCATGCCCTACCTTGGAAAAAAAAAACTGATGTTAAATTCCGAATTTCTTTTCTGCCACTCATCTAAAAAACTATGTTTACGGAAAGATTCTTTCTTCAAACTAGTATTATTTTCTCATGCTGATGAAAAAACTTATCATAGAATGTTTTCGATAGCTGCAATTCCTCAGTAATTAGAATAAATAACTTAGTAATTAATATTTTCAACAAATAACTTCGATCTCCTTCCACCTTAAATGCGTGATACCCCTAAAAAGTTCTCAACAGTTGCAATCTCTTTCGGTTTCTTTCTTTCTCATAACTTCGATCCCTAAGAAATTAAAGGAAATGGAGAAGGATATGATTTTGTTTCTCTTCTTTTCTTTGGACAGAGAAGAGATTGTCTTCTCATTTCCTGCTAGATGGTGACAATTTATTTCCACAAAGCAAGACACAAGGAGATGAATGTCGTTATTTATATGAGTAAGTTAAGGGAAATGATACACACAGTATAAATGTGAATACTATCTGGTTTTTCATCTTAACTTGAAAGTAACGTAACATAGCAAGAAAAAACTTTTTCAAATCTTACCATTACAATGATAATTCGGTTGTCAAATTCAAAGGTCAGATAAAATGCAAAATAACAAATAAAAAACAAATAAAAAATGCTGAATACGGACCACTTTTGCCACCACTTTTAACATCTTTGCTCAAAATATTATTTTTATAAGTGTTGTTATGAATTCAAAAAGTGATTATAAATTTTTCTTTTATCAAAATAATGCCAAATGAAGTTGAAAGTTTATTCCTGAAATATTTTTGTTTCGATTAAATTTTTTAGTAAAATAACAAAATCTTATAGAACCCCTTTCATAACGAGCGCCTACTATTCGAGATCCAAATGTAATCCACTTATCATCTAAAGTTTTTAGATTCAACACTAGGTTCAACAATCTGCCATAGAGAGCGTTTTTAACGAGTTTAGCAACATCCAAGTCCATTATTCAGATGCTACAACTCATAGAAGGTATCTAGCCTATAAATATTATGTTAAAATCACTAATACCGATCACGAACATATTCTATCGAAGTAAAAGTGTATTTTTATTATAATTTGTTAATTAAAATAAATTATTTTCAGGTGTAAACAAATCGAATAAATAAATGTTGTAAATAATAATTTCTTAAATTAATATTTTCTGTAGGAAAAAATTATTAGTGCACAAATGAATAAAATAGTTTAAACAAAAGGATCGCTCATTTATATCCAATACTACATGTTCAAAGATTTGCTCTCCATTCGTTGCAGCCTATATACGTGCTACCCGAAACGTATGTATCGTCAGTTTTACTTATTGTGTCGAGCTATTCATTCCATTTTATTGCTGAAAAACCTCTTCGATTTCTCTGAGATAAAAAAGACCAGTAAAAAGGGATGACGGATAAAATCGTCTTTTTTTTTCAGTGGGGTCATAAAAAAGGCTTTTAACCTGGGCATTAGCGGACTTTTGCGCTCATGATGAAAATGCGAAATGGTAGGATCTTATAACGGTACCTTGTTTGTTTATTCTACAAGAAAGGCTTTCATTCGGGCGCAGACCCACGATCTTAAGGATATATCCTTCGAAGAACATTTCTATGAATATAAAGTGTTTTATTGATTCGACAATAAGAATTGCTTTCTCAGAGCATTTTCAGTAAAAAAGTTATGTATGCTTTGTCACTGAAAAGTCTATAGATGAAATCTTTTAAATGAATAAAACTTTTTTTAATTCATGATTTTTTTTAAAGTTCCGTATGTTCTGAAATGGCATTTTAACCCCATATTACTTAAAATTTAAAATACTAATAGACCAAAATCCCACAATAGGCAGTATCGCCGAAAAATACGTAAAATACGGGGAAATGTTTTATATATGGATCTAGACACTGAAGTGTTAAAAGACGCGCGGAAGCTTTCTTTCATCTTCTGCAAAAGTATTATTCAAGAAATCAGTATTTGCAATGATCGTTACACAGTATTGGTTACCAACTTGTTTGGATGACTACAATAGTAAAATTTTAGTTATTAATAAATGGGAATTTTGGGAAAATATTCTATTGAAGGTTGAATGTAAATCTTTTAATTTTTAGCTACCTGTTGAGAAATTTTGCATTAAAGGGAACTTTTAGGAAGATTAATTGTTCTTCGACGAATGTGTTGACATGCGGTAAATCCAGTTGACAGGGAGGGCTTTATTTTTTCTCTTTTCAGTATTCCAAGTAATAAGCACGAGGCATTGCTTTTAATTAGATGATTCATCCTTTAATGATAACTTGTTATTGACGTTATATCAAATGGTCTTTTAATCTCCCCTCAAAAATGCATAAAAATATACGAAATTTTGGTATAACAGCTGACACCATGAGCGACATCCGGCGTTCCTTGATAAGATAGAATAATTACTCAAAAAATTAGATAATTTAAGAGCAGTTCTTGCTAACTTATTCCATTGTTTACCATTAATAAAATGTTTAGCAAATGAGACACCTGGCAGTTACAATAACTATTTATATAATAAAATCGTCAAATAATTTTTTATGCAACCTAATTTCGGTATGTATGTTAAATGAATGCTTAAGAAGTTCGACAATAGGCGAAATTTTATAATCAGTCCATTCAACACCAACACCCAAGAGAAATGAAAGAATCTCTCGAATGTATTTTCTTACATAAGCAACGAATCCTTTTAGTTGACTGAAAATCCATTCCGATCTTTGATGCGTAAATCCTTCGGCTAATTAATTAGATGCATTCTCAAAAAAAAAAATACCAAAGGGAAAAAAATACGCTACACTATCCATCTTCTATCAGGCAGGAAGAATCGGGTGTGTTTAAGTTCTGCAGCTAAATTTCAAGAAGAATGCGACATCTCAAATGTTTATCGCACTTCTCAAACAATGCACGGTATTCGGCACCTCTTTTTGATAAATTTAAATTCAAATTCAGCACATGTTATCAGGTGCACAACTTTGCTTTTACCATTTCTCCCCTCTTTCTTCCACCTTTGCTTCCATCATTTGAATAATATATATACATATTATTCAAAGTAAATAATCTCTTTTACACACACACACACATATGTATATATATATATATATATATATATATATATATATATATATATATATAAAACGCGCTTTTATATTTGGAGGATATACATTTCAGGCCACGGGAAATTGTTTGGTGTAATAAAAAAAATTGTTCACCAAAAGACCGGTAGGTGAAATGTGACGCTGTGATACGTTTAAGATAATGAATATGAAACGTGACAGTTTCACAGATGGATATCTTCTGGGATAACATTTTATATCCTGTTAAAACATGATTCACAGTAGCATGTAACAGATCGAGTTAGATGTTGCGTACATGCAAGGGGATCTGGTTCTTCAAATCTCCAAGATTTCGTATGTTTCCTTTATAAACTTCAGCTTTGAGTTAGCCACAAAAGCCAAAAATCACAACGGGTTGCGTCAGGTGAACGTGGAGGCCATCTTGTTGGAAATGCATTACTTATAATGTGATCCTCAGTTAAATGATGTCGCAGTAATTGTTGAACCAAAGGTCCTTTGTGAGGAGGATCACCATCTTTTGAAATATTGTTGTAGTGAGGCACACACTCTGCTGGAGTTCTGGAATGTTCAAAATATTCACCAACAGTTTTCAACATATACCAATAACACGCAGCAATACGGATTGAAAAGGCTGTTGTTCCCGACGGATTGATTTTCTCGAAGAAAAATGTTCCGATCAAAAAGGTTAAAAGACCAATTGAAATAGTAAAATTCGGTGAATGCAATGGCATTTGTTGAAGCTGGTGTGAATTCGCAATGGAAGAGATACGGCAATTTTGGGTGTTCACTGTTCTAAATATGTAAAAATGAGCTTCATCAGTCCATAGGATGTTCCATTGCCAATTCCGTTCCTCCTCTATTCGTGCCAAGAAAGTGAGTGAACATTTCGTTCACAACGTTATCGGCTGGTCTTAACTCTTGCAAGCGACAGAGATGCTTCGAGTGTAAGCCTTGATATGGTGTGAGTACTATATATCTCTGCTGTGTTCGAATTATCTTGCTGAACAACAGGGGTTGCGACGTTTTCAATCATCTTCTCTATCACGCCGACTTCCTGCTTTAACAGCAAAGCTGCCTATTTCTTAGAAACGTTTGACACTACCGCAGATCGCAAGGTCTTATTGGACCCGTACGCAGAGATTTCTGCCGTCGGTATAAGCGAAGCGCTTTGGAAGCGTTATTGCTGTTTTGGCAAAGAGAGCAATAACGATGTAATAACGTTCCGGCAAAGAGAGAACCATCGTCGTAGCCAAAGTGTTCGGAATCTGTATCGTACACCCAGCTTTCTATTTGTTACGAACGACTGTTATGCAAATTTTGTTCTCCAATGTAGCTCGCAGTGTCGAATATTCGAATTCTCATCTCGCTAGTGAAATTTGTGCATTAGTAATGCAACAATGCAGTTTATTACAAATAGCCCGTATTCGGTTCTTTGTTGTTAATTGATATCCATTACCTTAAACCGATCGAGTCGCCACATTTCACCTAGCGACCCTTTTTATTAACTGATTTTTTTTATTGCACCAATTAATTTCTCATTGCCTGAAATGTATAACTTCGAAATATGAAGGCATTCCACAGATCGATTCTATCGCCAAGTCATTCCAAATGGGGATATTTAAATTTGAATTATCTTGTATATAATAAATATTCCTGATTTTGAATACAATGTACTAGCAACCTTTTTCCCCCATCTTAAACAATTGTCGAATATCATCTCGAAAAAATGATGTGTCTTTTGAGGCGATTTTATATTTAATTAAAAAGTGTACAATTTAATTTTTTTATTTCAATAATTATTCAAAAATGCACACTTCTTTTATTACGTCTTTTAAAAGCAATAATGGTCAACAACCTTTTAGTGCAATATTTTTTAATAGGTATTTACTTGCACACATCGCATACTCATAAATAAAGATATAAAGTGGTTTCAGCATTCAAATTTGTTAACAGGAGGCCATATTCCTCGAAACACATCACAGACACCGTTTACGACATAACACCATTTTTACATCATCCATCATGGCGTCTCTCGTTCTGGTCTTTTTTAGAGTTCGTACCTAGAGGACGCTAATCAGTACAGGCTCCTGCCCCCTTAAACTCTTTTCTGCAAGAAAAGTTCTATACAGTCAATTCAAAAAGCTCTATACAGTCAATTTTAAAGTTCAAATTTCGCTGTACTGTAAGGAAAATGCATTAAATTGTTAAGTGGCGTGAGTACCAATTACAAATAATAACTGAGGCAAAAACAATATAAGAAAATACACGCATATATATAAGAATATACAAAAACACTTACACGCACATAATAATTTTTTTATAGTTTACCCATATAGTTGTTAAACTGCTTAAGCGATCTGAATTTTTATTGTCTTTGCCTGCTCTATGAGTTATCTCAAAATTAAGTGATTGGAGGGCTAATGCCTATCGCATTAGTCGTTGGTTGGAAACACAGTTCTTTTGTAACCAGACTAGAGGGTTATGATCTGTTTGAATTTTGAATTTTTTTCCCTCTAAATAATAATGCAATTTTTTAACAGCGAAACTGGTACTAGCACATTCTTTCTTAGTGGTTCCGTATCGTTTTTCTCTATCGGCGAATTTTTTGCTAAGGTAAAGAACTGAATGTTCTTCTCCCTTATCATCTATTTGCGTCAATACTGCTCCAACTCCGGTATGTGAAGCATCAGTTTGGAGGAAAAATTCAAGGTTAAAATCTGGTTCAGTAAAGCACCGGTTTTATGAGTTTCTTTTTTAAAGATTGAAATGATTTTTCACATTCTTGGGTCCATATAATTTCTCCTTTTTTCACTTTACTTTTAAGGGCGTCAGTCAATGGTGCTGCTATAACTGAATAATTTGGTATATACTTACTATAGTACCCTGATAATTCCAAAAAAGCTCTTATATCAGTTTTCGTTTTGGGTGTTACGACAGCCTGTACTTTGGTCTTCGAAGGTCGTCTGCTCCCTTGATTTACCGTTTGTCCGAGTTAAAGAACGTGATATTGGGCAAATTTACATTTGGAAGGCTTCAGAGTCAAGTTAGCGGCTTCGATTCTTTTCCAAGACAGTTTCTAAATGTTTTAGATGAGAATCCCAAGAATGGGAGTAAATCGCAATGTCATCCAAGTAGGGGACTGCATATTCCTCGCATCCTTTTTAATACCTCAGCCATCAAATTGCTAAAAAAGTATGGAGCATTCTTAAGTCCGAAAGGAAGTCTTAGCGGGCGGTGTGATCCGAAACTTGTTACAAACGCTGCTATGTGCTGGACCCTAGGCGTTAATGGTATCTGCCAATACCATTTTGAAAGATCCAGCACCGTTATATACACTGAAGCTGCTACAGTCTCTACTCTGTCTTCCAAATTAGGAAAAGATAGTACATAGTGCGAGTGATTTTGTTTAACAGTCGATAGTCAATACAGGGTCTGGGATCTCTTCCAGGAGCCTCCACCAAAATCATAGGACTCGTGTAATCAGATTCACCAACTTCAAATTTTCAAATCCAACATTCGTTATATTTCTGATTTAAGTATCTTCGTCTGACGCTCGGTAAGGCCGGCATATCATGGGTTCTTCACTGCTTAGTTCGATATCGTGCTCAATTACGTTGGTTTTCCCAGGTATGTTGGAATAGTTCTTAGCATACCTATTAAGTAATTGTTGCAATTGATCAATTTCTTAGCTATTAAGTATTTCTTCAAAATTGCGTCACTGACAATATCATAGAAATTATATACATTTGGACTTGAGTCAATATGAGAGAAGTCAACATCGCTATCTACATCATTTTCCCCGGATTTAAGTGATAACAAATTTACATATTCATTTCTTTTATAATAAGGCTTTAGCATGTTGATGTAATATATTTGAGATTTTTCTTTCTTCCCCGGCTAATTTACGACATAATTTGTCTCGGAAATCTTTTCAATGGTAACTGGTCCTAGTCATTGAATTGAAAGTTTGTTTGGTCTAGAAGTAGAAAGTACTAGAACAAGATCACCTACCAGAAGTTCGCGTTTGATGGCATTTTGGTCATACCATTTCTTTCGTTTTAGCTGCATTTCCACCATCTTCTCAGATGCTAATTCCTGACATCGCTTCAAACGGTTTATCAAGTTAAACACGTGCTCGATGACTGGGCAGGATTCAATTTCTGCTTGAGTCCATGTTTCATAGAGCAACATCTCGGGACTTCTTAGCTGTTTCCCAAACACCAATTTTGATGGAGAGAATCCCGTAATTTCATGGATAACTGTTCTAAGAGCAAAAAGAACAGTTGGCAAATGCCTCTCCCAATCAGTTCCCGCTTCAATGCACACAACTCTCAAAATGTGTTTAATTGTTCGATGAAATCTCTCGACCGGGTTTGATTGTGGGTGATGAACAGAGCTGTGGCAAACTGTAATTCTGAAACTTTCAAAAAACGTTGAAGTCAAATTGCTCACAAATGATGTGCCTTGGTAACATTGTATTTCCACAGGGAAACCAGTTCTACTGGAAATATTAAGTAACGCATCGGTTACTGAAAGAGAGGTTAGATCAGTAACAGGAATCGCTTCTAGGTATTTTGGAGCTAAGCAGATGGAAATAATAACGAATCTCTTCCCATTTGGGGTTAAAGGAAGTGGTCCTACAGCATCTAAGTTTAACTTTGAAAAACCTTATTGGATAATTGGTACAAGTTTCAATGGAGCCTTCCTTTTTTCATTTGGCCTGCCAGCCTTTTGACAACTATCACAGGATCGCACATATACTTCAACATCTTTATAACATTTAGGCCAGAAGAATTGTCGTCCGAGTCTGTCTTTAGTTTTTGTTACGCCAAGATGTCCAGAAGTATTTTCATGGCATAAGGACATGATTCTCGCTCTAAATTCTTTTGGGATTACTATTAGTTTTCGAAAATCTGCAACATGGTCTTGATGTTTCTTAAACAACAATTTGTTAACAACAATATTTTTTTTATTTATCTCATCATTTTCATTTCTAGAATTTGCATGTTCAAACAGAGGCCTTAAATCAAGATCTTCAGTTTGGTGTTTTGCAAACTCTTCGATGTTTATCTTAAGAAGGGACAGTTCACCATCATCTTCATTCGGAGAAGGAAGTTGAAAATTTTTATCTTCTGCTTTAGGTTCAGAATTTACTTCTTGCAACAGAATTTCTTCACCTACAGAGATATCATCTGGAGCTAGTTTTACCTCTTCTACAGGCTGATTATTATCGTTGTTCTCTTTATTCTGAATTTTTAAAGTGTGAGATCTCGTTTGAGCAGAATTTATCGAATATGGCATTGATATTTCTTTTAGTTGGGAATCCGTAAGCAAGGAGGCCCTGCGATTCCCCATAATATAGCGTCCTTTATCAAGTTCATTGCGAACAACAGCAGTCTTTGTTTTTATTTCTCCGCTTTTGAGAATTATTTTTCTTCGGCTAATGGTAAGCACACAGGACCTTCATCAAGAGGTTGTTGGACCCAAATACTTTCACCAGTATACATTGGCATCAACATACTTTACAAATTACATCAATACTGGCACCTGTATCACGCAGAACAGGCATTTTATGACCATTTACCTCTGCTACAGTGATAAAAGTAGCTAAAAATTCATCTTCAGAACCTTCAAAAATTCTGTTTATATTTGCTGTATTTTTAATATTCTTCAATTTTGGACATTGAGGTCTCAAATGATTTGTTGAACCTCATTCCTAACATTGCAATGGCTTGCCTTTATCAAAAACTTCATTATTTCTACCCCGAGATAAGTCTTGACTTTTGTTCTTTTCTTCAGGTCTGGAGTTGACTCTGAATTTCCGCTTCTTCTCAAGAAAATCCCCAGGTGTAGTTTTTCTCTTTTCTTGATTTCCTCCGAAATTTCCCTTTTTTATTTCTTCTAACATTTTCATACTCGTCCAAAAGGTCATCTAATTCTACCGGAGACATCAATTTCTCCCAAATGTCTACAAAATGCTCTCGAACCTCGTAAGAAACACGTTTCTTCATTTTATCAGTGATCATAATTTTTTTTTTAACTTTCGGAAGTCGGTAGCTTCAAGACCTGAAATCCATTCTTCGAAGAAATTTGTCAGTTCGAATGCAAAGTCTCTCCACGAACCTTGAAATGTTTTCTGGTGCTGAACAAACTTAAGTCGGAATGCTTCAGGAATGAGTTTAAATCTTTTCAGCAACAAATCTTTTACATGTTCGTAATCCTCAAACTTTTCTTCAGACTCCCTAGAAATAAGTTGAACAATGTCTGGCTCAAGAAGACAAAAGATGAGAAACCCACTCTTGTTTCTCTATTTTAAATTTTTTAGCTTGACTCTAAAAAATGACAAGATAAAAACTTACCTCGTCTTCCTTAGGGTTAAATTTTGGAACTATCTTCTGCCATTATGGGTGATATTTTTGATTTCTCTGACTAGCATCCGTTAGATCGGCTGGATTATTAGAATTACTTAATTTTAACTTTTCTAGTTCAATTAACATTCTTTGCTTTTGCAATTCAATTTCTGCTTCCTTTTCTTGCTTTTGCAATTCAAATTGCCTTGCTTCACGCTCCCTCTCCGATTTTTGTTTTTCTAACTCTCATTCATATTCGCGCTACCGTTCAAATTCCCGTTCTTTTTCATTCATTTCTCTTTTCTTCACCATAGTTTCCGCAAGAGTTCCCTCCACATACTCTTCATCATAATCCTTCATCTCCATTATCATTTTCTTAATGGTTACAACTTTTAATTTATCGTAAACTTCTAAATCTAAATCTTGACCTAAACTCACAAGTTCAGTTTTTCTTAATTTTCCCCAGAAAGCCATTATATGCAACTACAGTAATTTTCAAAAATGAAAATAATAAAAATAAAAAATAGCAATCAATAAACCGTTGTACTATTCTTATACAATTTTTTTTAAATACTCAATGTCACACAATGCAAACATTTTTTTAAAATCTGTTTTTAGCACTTTTATTTAAAACAATCCTATTCCTAGTATGATATTTTTCTTCACTCAATGAATAACATTTAGACAAAGATTAACATTTAGATTAACATTTCTCCCTTTTCACTAATACGAAAATAAAATAAAATATCCGTTCTCTTTAATCAGCATATAGCACAATTCAGCAAAATATTAAAAAACCCCATCCTATTAGGAATAAATCAAAAATTTCTAAATGCATCTTCACAGCCAAAAGAAAATGAAAAGAAAAAAAACTTGAGAACATTAATTTCCGATGATGGAAGGGATTATTCATTTGACTGGCGTTCCAGTGATCTCTTTAGAATTGCAATAAATTTACGCAGACAACAATTACAAAAAAGAAAAAAACATAACTCTTTTCACTAAACATATATGTAAAAAGACATTTTTTTCATCAGCAATAAAAGATTACTGCTTCTTTTAAATGATTCCTACATATAAAATAATATAATTATGAACGTACAAAGAAGAATAAAGCCTAAGCCAAATGGCAAGTTTCATTACGTTGATAAGCTTTTAGTCTTTACAAAATACTTTCGTTTCACAAAGAAGCACTGGCGTGCATCTACTTTTTTTTATATTACTTTAATTTTTCAATGGTACTGGAGTACTCAATATATTTATCTCTAAATTGACAATTCAATACTATAGTAGCATTTATAAAGTACTTATCTATACATCTGTTTTTCAATTATTCCAATTTTCAACTAGTATTGGCGTACTCAAATATATGTATATTTCTAAATTGACAATTCAATACTATAGTAACATTTACAAATTACTGGAAATGATCTTTCAATTAATACTCATTTATATTTATTGAAATACAAAATAACTTTAACAAAGCACTGACGTGCTTAAAAATGTATATTATGATTTATTTTGTTATTGTATTTGCACCGACGTACAATTCTATTTCAGAAGTACTAAATTTCTAACAACACTGAAGTGTTAGTTTATAAAATAACTTGAAAGTGACCTTCCAAAATGTGTACCTGCCTACAAACAGAAAATAAGTACTTCGAAATTTTTCACAAAACAATACAAAACAATCTACAATTGATATCACTTTTACATAAATTAATATTTTATTCCATTCGAAATAACAACTAGTACTTCAATTTTTTTTCTTTTTCATGGTTTGAAAATTAATTTAAATTTTTGTTAGGAATTGGCATATCCCAATTCTTTATTTTGAACAAGCACACGATGTTTTGGTTTTGCCTCAGTATGAAATTTTTTGCTACTCACCCGTTCATCCGAAGCGCCATTTTGAAGATAATCCATGCGCGGGTCTTCCATTTTTTAAAAATAATTTATGGAATCCGTGGGCTGCCACCATTTATTAGGTTGTGATGTCTCTTAAGAGCAATAACGGTCAACAACCTTTTAGTGCTATATTTTTTTAATAGGTAATTACTTGTACACATCACATACACATATATAAAGATATAAAGTGGTTTCAGCATTTAAATTTATTAACAGGAGGCCATATTCCTTGAAACAAATCACAGATACCTTTAATCTGTGATTTGTTTCCACCATTTTCACATCACTCCATCATCCATCATGGCGTCTCTCGTTCTGGTCTTTTTTAGAGCTCGTACCTAGAGGGCGCTAGTCAGTACAACTGATTATAACTAAGTAACATCATGCTCGTACACAGTATTATTTCAGTATATGCTAATGTATATATAATATTGAACAACGAGAACGGAGTGAAACGTATTGGCACCTAACTAATTATAATTGACAATAGGCTGATATTTTCCATATACAGTAATTGCAACTTAATGTGAACACTTAAAAGTTTTGGTAACTTTAACCGACTAATAAAAATGAAAGAACTGAGTAAAATCAGCTATATATTTTTTTTTTTTTACACCAAGGGAAAATAATAAAAATAATTCAACCGGATAGCTGTAATTCAGATAAAAAAATAACAATCAAAATAATTTATTAATTGTTGCTTGTCGACTCTTCTTCCTTGATAGCTATTTTGTGTATTTTTCGTACTCGTACTATTTTACAAGATTTATTGGACTTTACTTCACTCCGTGTTTCAAAACAGAAGGAACTTGATTCTTTCGGCGTTAGTTGCAGGGGTTTTTTTCAACACTTTTGTCCCAGTCAGAATCTTTATATGTAAATTGGTCTTGCATACAAAAATCTAATGATTTACCAAAGAAATTCCTTGAAATTATAAACCGCGCAGCAACGTAACGTTGTCTCATTTTAGGTAAACTTTCATACTTGTTGAGAATTTCAATTTTGAATTTAGCACTCAAATCAATTGTTTTTTTATCAATTGTTCTGTTATAATTCATTTAAAGGTAGCAGTGAGTTATGGCCGTTCCGATTTCAACCCAAACATGACAGCCCTTTTAAACTAAATCAGATCGCTCTTGTCCAGATAAAAAAATGAACCCCCAGTTCAGAGGAAAATAATTGCCAGGTGTTTCCATATAAGTATAGAAATTTTATGAATCCTAATAATTAATTTATAATGCTAATAATTGCTAATAAAATTGGTTGATAATGAAGGATAATATTCTACTTCGAAGTTAATAAGATTAAACAACATTACATATCACTTAATATATCACTATATTGTTTTTACATTCACCAAGTGATTATTTTTATGTACATTACTTTTTATATTACTTTTGTATAAAAAAGTGCCACTTTGTGAATATTACATTTTATATCCACTTAGTGATACATTAAGTATCACCAAGTGAATAGTTTTATGTACATTTGAATACATCGGCTCAACAGTAATGGATATTGATAATATAGATCATTTTTACATTAAACAGCGGTTACTATCTTTTTATAATGCAAAGAATTCGTACTTTTAGAGTTTTGTATTTGTATTTTTTTACAAATTTATTTATTTAGCAACTAAACTAACATTTTTTTTAAATAGATCTTCTTGTATCTTATCCCATAAAGTGATTTCCCTAATCTTCCTATTCATAAATCTGCCATTCAATTTCAACAACAAAAAAAAAAAATTAGGTTCAAACTTTAAAAAAAACAGGTATATTATATTAGGTATATTATAAAAAAACTTTATAATATACCTAATAATTCGAGTTGTTGAATTGTGGTTTTGGAAGTATTAAACATAACTCTGAAAAATAATTCCTTAAAAAAAAAAAAGAATTATGTCCAAAACTGTCCGAGTAATAGTTATTTAAAGTGCGTATCTTTCCAGAAATTTCTTTCCTAACTATTATCAACTTTTGAAAAAGAAAGACGGTTGGATAAAATTAAAAATGTTTTTTTTATTTATTTATTTTTCTCTATTATTGATACACAACTAGAAAGTGCAAAACAAATAATATACTTATACAAAAAAAATCGAAAGATAACATATAATATGCGGTAAAAACTATGATGAAAGGAACTAAATAATTTAATTACAAAATAAAAAAATATATTAAACTTATCTATTTAAGAAACATCATAATAAACAAGAATAATAGAATAATAGAATTAAAATGTGAAACAAAATTTTAATATAAACTCCAAAGGAATTTTGTTTAAAATACGAAAGAAGTTATTCTTGTGCTCGTTGTTACTGTTACTCGGGTCTGCGTTGGGGTCACTCTTTCGTTGTTGCTGTTATAATGACAGTGAAGCTAAGAGAGCAAGACGCATCATGCCAGAAAAAACAAAAATTTTATTATTTGAAAGAAAATTTGTATTAAAATTTGGGGCCGAAGTCATTAATAGTTGTACTTAAGTATCTAATATAACTCCACACACAGGGAGAATGCCACTTTAACAAATCGAAAATAAATTATCACTAATATTTGCTATATGATTCATTTGCGCATTCTGAAATAAACTTGAAGTACCTGAAATACAGGATGTGATACTGGAATATGCTTGAGAATAAACAGATAGGATGCTGAATATTGAGAACCGAAAAGTATTTGGTGAAATGCAGCTAAATTCTTCGAAAGGTGAGAGTTATTCGGGATCAATAAAAATAAAAACAGGGAATATTGAGCTATTGTTTGAAACCTTTCCAGAAACAAATCAAATTAACAACAAAAAAGAAAGAAAAATTCGCGAATAAAAATCAATCTTATAACAGAAGATAACAAAGCATCAGACAAGCGTCGCAATGAGCGGATGAAAACCGAAGGATGCATTGAATAATAATCATGAAATCTGCTGCACTTTCGGAAAGACCCGAATATAAGCAAATGCCAGTTACTTTCAATTCTGAATACGTTATATTTTTTATATTAGAAATTATTAGAAATTAATATTAGAAATAAATATTAGAATTAATATTATTATTATATTAGAAAAATAATAAAAGGAATATTCTTTAGAACAGGATGTCAATGTTCAGAATCATATCCAACAGTCGAAATATAAAAATTTGTAGAATTTATCAAATATTCATATTTATGACTGTTTATTTTTGTTTAAACTGTTTGTAAGCTCTTATAAAAAAATCTGCGTATTTATGAAATGATGCAGAAGAAAATTTTAAATGTTACATCCACCCGATTTTGAGAAAATGAATGGGAGTTTTAAAAATTTTGAAGTTGAAGTTAAAATATTAAGAGGCCTTTCACAATCAGATAGAATAGAATATATAAAACTATCAAAACCATTCAATAAAAAGTAAATTCAGAAAATTTATATTAATGTAGCTTTTTTCAGTTGCAGCTGAAGCTTTTTTAGGCTTTTTTACTGTGTGCTTCATTATGACTGATGGTCAAAATGACCGCCTATTACGTTTCTACATACTTTTACGCAATAATGATAAAGTGATCAAAATAAGGTGACCCATATCAAAAGGTCAATAAGAATGGCTGATTTCGGCACTAGCCAATGAGACAAATCTTTTGATGAGTGGCCAATTGAGCTTCACATTTCCATTCCTTCGATCGCCTTTGACAGCTGCTTTTTCGAAAATCCGCTTTCGCTTCCTTTTTGCAATCGCGCCAAATATTAATTCTTGCTTCAAGTGAAATGACGGTATTCGTCAATGCGTAGGTGAAGCACCGAATCGGGCGCAGTTGTCGACGAATAATGAATTCCTTACGAGGAAGCTCAGTAGGGTGTTGTGTAACAACAATTTGTTTGGTTTCGAGATGGCAGATATTGGACACGGATGATTCGGTTCTGTCATAAATTTCTCGTTATGAATATTGAAAGCTCCATAAAGGTGAAACACAAAGTTTATTTTAGGTGCTTTTTTCAGGTACGCTTCCGATATACAGTTTCATCTCCATGTTTGACAGCAAAGGGACCGGGCGGATTTCAAAACATAAATTCTTCGGGATAAAGTGTGTACATAAAATGGAAGGTCTGCTTGTTTTTTAACCTTATATAATTCCACTCTTTTAATGGATTCCACCGCAATTGAGCGTACGTGTTCCTTAGTACTTAGAAGGATAAACTGAGGTATTAAATAATTTGTACGAACCTATAAGGGGTGATTGAAATGGGTGTTTAAATATTAGGTTTATCCGCCTATCCATAAATCTGAATAAATCACCACACTAATGTAATTTTTACTCCACCTTAAAATTAAAAAAAAATTACTTCATAACGACATTCATTTCAGTATCATACACCATTTCTCTGACTTTTTATCAATTTTTCCAAAGTTAATTAAAATATACTTTGTATAAATTTCGTTTTTTGTACTAAAAAATATACATGTGTTTTGTATATTTTTACATATAGAATATAGAATAAATTCTTATATAATAATATAGAATAAATTCTTGCAGGCTAAATCATAGGTACAGCGGGTAATTGCTTATTTGTTTTTTGAGCTCGTATTTTGTGATATTTGGT
Source organism: Argiope aurantia (assembly GCA_026543865.1). Lineage (NCBI taxonomy): Eukaryota > Metazoa > Arthropoda > Arachnida > Araneae > Araneidae > Argiope > Argiope aurantia. The sequence goes on from JAPMOR010036729.1 coordinate 782,464, forward strand.
GTAGAAATGGCAACAAGTGAACCAGTTTTGTCAAATTTTTATACATACAAGATGGCAGAAAATTAACTTTCCTTTGCTTCAGATGCTTATAAATCTTTGCTGGTCGGATTCGCCGTTTAAATTTCCTAAACGACAGCGCAATTGTCTTTATTGGTAGTCAAAATTGGTAGCTGTGATCTCGGTAAAGATTTATACTTATAAAGAATGCATTATGCTTTTTTTAAACCTAAAATATGCATGTTCCAATAGCAGCGGAATGTAGTATTAAATGTTAGTATTAAAAATTGAATATATTTCTTAATATCAAAGCATAAATACTTTTCATTTTGTATTTGAATAAACAAAATTAAGGAATCTTTTATATTGCAGTGGAAAAACTGCATATTAGAAAGATGACATGCAATCTTGAATTAAGAGAATTTTAATGCGGAGTTTTAAAAATTCAATGAAAAGCTATAAATCATCACAATATCAAGTGACAACATATATTTTTAATTAGAAGGAGAATATCGATTGAACCAGACGATTTTTAAAAAAGGGTGTTTAGCTCATTTCCAAGGAGTGTGTTAATTTTTAAATTAGCATTTCAAATTTTATTTATGAATGTTGAAGTAAAAGGAAACTTTTAATGAATATCTGAGGTTATTAATTAAAATTTTATAATTTAATGATAAATTAAGGAAATAAACCAAAGCAATACTTTTTCTGGCATAAACTGTTATTCGTCTGCTTTTAAACCTGTCTTCTCCCAAAATTCTTTTCATGCATTCCAGTAAAAGCTCATCTTATGAATGCTTGCTCTTCAGCAATAAACAAAATCGTATTATACATTATGCTCTGAATAATAATAATAAAATGCTATGAAATAAATATGCTATGAAACTACCTTTCAAATAATTATTAAAATTTGAGAAAGGGGTTATATAGAAATGAAACTGATGTCACTGGACAGCTCATATTTTGAACTTCAATGTGGTGCAAAAATTAATTTTTGCGAAATAATAATGTCAGAAGATTTGTTAAAAGAACTAAACATTTTGCCTAACGTTTAATTAACTGAAACTTTAAGATGATGGGAGAATTTAAATTCAGGCAACTTTCAAATCTAATGAAATTAATTTTAGAATTCTTTTAAAATCAATAATAAAAAATGCATTTAAAATATAAATGACTAAGTTTTCAAAAACCATTCAAATAATAAAACAGAAATATCAAAAATAAAGATAGAATAATTGAAATTCTTTTCATTTCCAAGAACGTAGTAATTGCGATCTCCCTAATTGATGAGACAGTCAACTAACTGGCTTGCACTTAGATGTTGCCTAAAATGAATTTTTTTGAAGATAAGTTAAAATCAAAGAAAAAAAATACTGCATTAAGATTTGTGTCAACAAAAAAGAGAAATTTTGCTTTTTAAAATGTTGTAAAAATAATTTTTCATAACAAAATTTAAGAAATCATTGACCATAAACGTCGAATTTCTAAAAATTTTCGTTATCCAATTAAAGACTGCAAGAACAAGTTATTGTTGAAGTAGGAAAAAGCTCTTTTTACCGAGAATGTTGAGACATAAAACATTTTTTTTTTAAATTTTCCC
>JAPMOR010036729.1:791034-855485 GCA_026543865.1 Argiope aurantia
ATATATATATATATATATATATATATATATATATATATATATATATACACAAAGTGTGATCAGTAATTTCCCTTTAAGGCCTATAAATTCAAAACACCGTCTTATAGTGTCATTAAATTAACATGCACCTGTAATTAAGTAACTATGTTGAATTTATTCAAATTTGCTCAAAAAAGAAATTTAATAGGTTAAAATGTACAAACATAATAAATTAAAAATGCACGCACATAGTAAAATCACAGGAAAAAGCTGCATGTGTTTATCTGCTAAATTGGTGAATATATTTGAGATTAAAATTGCGTGACTTGAAAAGATACCATTCTAAAACTAAAAAATATATTCTCTGATATTATAATAGTGTTTTTCCAAATGAAACAGGTTCCCAAAAGTACATTTTTCACACATTATGAATATACATATATTTTTCATTTTCAAAAATACATTTTTCAGTATTAAAAGAAGTTTTTGTTCAAGTCATGGAAAGTTTATAATTGTAATCGAAAAATTGTAATCGAAAATATTTCCACCAGTTTTTCAAATAACTCCATGAAACTTTTCCCTGTATTTTTATTATGATGTATTTTTATTATGAACATATATTCTTCTAACTGAATCTCTAATCGAACCTTTTGTTATCGCTGCAGATCTCCTTTAATTTTTACTTTTTAATTTTTTTTATTTCACTACTAGGGGCGTTTTAACCTTTCTGTAAATTCAACATAATCACTTTACTATGGGTGCATAGGTTCCTTGGCAGTGCGAGATGCCGTTTTTAATTTAAAGGGCTTAAAAGGAGTTTACCGATCTTCCTGTATGTATATATCGCTGCTGATAGCCATATCAAGATTTTTTTCATTCCAGGACCGGAAAAATGATATCCCCTTGTGCAGAATAAAGGAAAATCAGAGAGAACCTAATAAAGTCCATCTTCGGAAGAAGTTTCTTTTTCTACAGAAATGACTTCGATTGAAGGGAATCGGTCGCCTGACAAGAATGATGATTCTCGAGTGGTGCCAGAAATCCTGATACTAGTATGGAGAGATGAATGCGTTGAAATATTATTTTCTTTCTTTCCTTCAGTTCTAATTTTTCTTCCGTTAGAAGAAGTAGATAAATGGAGGAACAAACGCGCAGGGGTTTTATTAATATTATATGCAGCGACAAATAAATGCCTTTAGTAAGAATTGCGCGAATTCAAGCAGATTTCGTCTCCGCAGACAGACATTCATCTTTTTTATCTAATCAAAAGTCAAATTGGAGCAGATGAAATCTCATATTTTCATTCTAAAGTAGTCATCGATTTGGGCAAAGAAGTTGGAATTTCTTCGGTACTATATCCTATTCAACTTTTACTCATTTGTATAGATATAATAGGTTTGAGCTAATCTACCCAGTAAGCTAATAACAGCTCCTTTGTGATCTCAAAGCATGCGTGGCGAATCACGAATATGCACGCAGTTCCAGATGCAACGGGAACAAGAGAAGAAATTTAGCAATAACCGATTCATTCAACAATAGTCCTTTTTTTAGAGCATCATTGTTGTTACTTTTGACTCAATATGAAGATTCACAAGAGCTATTTCAAACGAAATTCCCTTTACATTTCTCGTCAACGAAATGTAGAGAAATCTTCAAAAAATTCGGAATTTTCTCCACTCCACGAATTTCTCATTTTTAGATCTCCTCGAGTTCTAAAAACATAATTTTTGGTATTCTGAGACAAAGATAACTCAAAATGTTTTCAACTAGACGGATAAAATTTGATATATGGATTTTAACACCAAATTTGGCGATTTCTATCAAATTTTGAATAAAATTTATTTATATGAAGTCTGTCTGATCGACTGTTCGAATATTAGTCAACACGACTACTATAAAACGAAGAGAGCCAAATGGATAAAATTCGGTACGTAGATTTAACATCTTTGGTGCAGGCACCTATCACATTTCTAGCCAAATACAGCAAGAGGTTGACCATCTGTTGATCAGAACATGTAAACTCGATAACTAAAAATTGCAATGACTTAAATTTACTAAATTTGGTATAAGAGTTTGCTATTAAAATAGTAATTATATGTCAAATTTGGGATTTAATCCTCAAGAAAGAAACGCATCCAAAACACAAATTCACCTTTATTAGAAAGTACGCAACCAATTTTTAAGGAAACCACATTCTAACAAAGGTTCAGATAAACAATGAATGCTGTTTTACTTTATTAGTATTGTTTTAATCACATTAATTAATTAATATCATAATTCGAAGTTGTAAGATAGCTTTTGCGAACGAGCTTCCTTGTTTAGAAGAATCATCAGAGAAAAATGGAGACACATGTTTTTGGCCGTCTCGCTTCATTTTCAAATCACGCACTCCTCGCGACTTTGGTGACTGATGCGTGTATAAATCTGTCCTGGTCACAAAGTCCTCCATGTCAAGAGTAATACCACTGGGGGTATTCGATCAGGGGTCATCGTTCCCTGATTCAGGTCTGAGTGAATGAAATGCTTGAATGAAGCCAGCCCCATAAAAAGAGTTGTGACGTGTGTATAGGTAAGTCGTTCTGTTGGCCCAAGATGGCGCTAGCGAAAAAACAAGAGATGTGTCCTTGACTTCATCCACAATTACTTCTAAAAGTAAATGAGCTTCTCTATGACAAGAGCTATTAGAAACAACAACATTCATTTTCCATGTAAGGATTATCTTAATTTCTATCTCTTGTAAAAATTATACGAGCCAATGAATTGCTCCTAATCCATTCTGAATGCTTATAATTATTAAATTGCTGAAGATAAGATAAAGATACAATGGAAGGGTCATTGACCTATCTTTTGAAACGTTACAGAAACAGAGATCTCACATGTGATTTCATCATTTCGCTGAAAGCCAGCGCGAATGATCTCCACAAAACTCAATCGAATCCTCTTTCCAAAAGGCATTTTCCTTCCAGCATGAAATTGGGGATATTTAGCAACGCCGCTAATGCTACGAGTGCCCCGAATCCCACAGATAATAAAGTAGTAAAGTGAATATTAACGTTCATAATAAGGTAAATAAAATCGCTACTTGTATATTAATTACATGCATTGAGGAACAATAGTTATGAAATCGATCTTTGTCATAAATCTAGTGTTTTTACTGAATCATGGCTTTTTTTTGGCAAGGGATCGCTGTTATGAAATGAATACGGAAGTACCAGCAAATGAAATATGTATTTTGCACTGTGTTTTCCAACCGATTGTAATCAAAATCTGATATACAATTTCAAATATAGTTACAGGATCACATACGAAATTCATTTATTTAATCATTGCCCTTTTGAATGATTGCGCACGAGCGAAATGACAGACAGATAGATGGTCAAACCTTTTACAGATAGGATTCAAAATTAGATATTTATCCACATTTTAGATGTTAAATCTATGCATCGAATTTTATCTATTTTTCTCTTGCACTCGAACAGATTTTCTCTGAATGAAATTCATTGAAACATTTCTTAGAAATATGCAAATTTGGTGCTTAATCCACACACCGAAGCTCATCCTCTAGCTCAATACCCTTTTGCGTTATCGTATTCTTAGACCGATAGGCAGGAAGGCAGGTGAGACATTCCATGTTTCTTTTCTTTCTTCTTTGGATTCAGGTAAGTCTGAAATGTTGAGATTCGACAAAATCTTAAGTTCGAATCTTTTGACGATTATAGCATTTTCTTACGCTTATATCAAAGGTATAGCTTATATCGAAGGGAAAAAAGAATAGCAAACTTAAAAACCTTCCTATTCCTAAAAGCCTCAAGAATCCCAGAATATCAGAATACTGAAACATTGAAATCCCTTTCCACATTTTAGTGAAATTCTCTACTTTCTTATGAAATGGCAGTGATAGATTTGGCATACAAAAGATAACTTTATTTAATCGCTGGTTAATAGGGAAATATGTACTGAGAAATGGATTCCCCTTTTGAACGTGAGACTGATAGATGAGAGAGGAATAGAAATGTAGCAGAAATATGCACGCAGTCTCCATATTTGTTTGAACTGACATTTTGGATGTTTCTTTGCAGAAAGAGTTGATTAGAATCTATCTAAATATTTTAAATAAACTGCAAATTAAATAACCTCAAAAACCATAATTAAATATCTTTAACTCATAAATGCACTAGCAGACAGATAAAAATCATAATAGTCTTCTTAAATGTACCAGTACTATTATAAGAAGATAGCTACTAAAATCAAATGAAAGAATCACAATCATACACAATTATGCAATAGGTAGGTGGTGTTGTGCATGCGCTTGATGCTCCATGTTTATTGTTTTACAAAAATTCTTCATTTAAATATTCTGTAGCTAGAATCATAACCAATGGCGTCAAAGCTGTCCAAGTGAGCAAAACGTAGTCTTAACTAATGTCATATGAATGGCGTCATGGCATCATTTAAGTATCTTTAATTAAGTCAATAATAAGGCTTTGTTTTTCACCTCTTTTTCGTCTTTGCTTTATCCAAAATAAACTTCAAGTAAGAGGTCTCAAATTGTTTAAAAATCCAGCATTTAACATTAAAATCAATGGTTATCGTGTGGCATCATGGTTATGCTTATTGAATAGTGCTATGGAATATTGGGATGAAGAGTCTGCGCAAGAACGCCTTTAGAATTACACGCACGTACAATGCCATCTCCCATGCATTTCCGAACCAATTTTGCTGTGTGATTTTGAATGGCGAAGATGTACCCTATCATTTCTAGAAGTTTAGAAATTTTGTTTTGAAGTCCCAAGCATGACCATACAAACTTGACGTTGTATGAAATAATAACTATATAAGAAAAGCATCATTACTTTTACCTCTCAACCAATGGTTCCTCTGTAATATCCTTTTATTACGTGCAGAATACCGTGATTTTTCCGAATCTTCAGCAACTTTCTCATTTTGTTACATTTTTTGCTTAAAGGTGAGGATTTATGAATGCTGTGTATATTTAGCTTTTTTTTAATATGTCATTTCTATTGTGTCGCAGATGAGTTTGAAATTTTTCTTTAAACCGAATCATTACAAACTTTACATTCTTAGCATAGGCTTCGTTGGGTGGAAAGTAAAGAAAAAAGACAAATGCATCTTTTTATTGTATTCAAAATATGTGCACTTTTTTAAGTTCGATGGGATAAAAAATATTTTTCAACTTAATATGGTTTCACAGAGAAAAATGTATACCTTTAATTTAATACTTCTATAATAATGGGTTTTCAATCTTTTTGTAAATAACACTGCTGTAAAAAGAAAGTAATTTACGTCAATGTATCTCTAACTTAAACAGAAAATGCAAAAAACATCAAAAGAGAATCAAATTAAAATTGTGAAAGAAAGAGTGTTTCTTTTAACTGCACTTCTCGTGGAAAAAAAGCGTTTCGGAAACTGAGAGGCCTGACTGAAACGGCTCTTCGAAACCATTAACTAAACTCCATCAAAGTTAATTGCAGCCAAGATGTGTTGCTGTAAAAAAGAAGAAGAAAGAAAATGGAACGGAAACCGAAAGAGAAAAAAAAAAGTAGCCAAAAAAAGGTGGCTGGAAAATTAGCCGGGGAAACCTTGAAAGTGAAACAAGTTAGGGGACCGGTAAGAAGGTGCTAATTTTTCAAGCAATTAAATTGTATCCTATTACTGGTTTCGAGTGTATAAGGGATAATTTAAAAATGCCGATTTGCGAGAAATTTCGTTTTCTTTTTATGAATGAGAAAGGCTTTCATATTTTATGGAATGCTTATTGCGGAGGTTGTACTGTCATTTGTGTATATTTACGTAAATGGAAATGAATCAAGATAGTGAAAATTTTCCCCTCAGTTTCAAAATTTTCATTCTTTAGAATATTTTTCAGCTCAGGTATAAAAACAGTTGTCGATTAAAACTGGTTTTATTAATTAAGAATAACAGTCGTATTTCTGGATTCTTTGTTGAAATTTATTACGCATTTAATTACAATGACCTGAAGTAGTCTCCTTAATATATATCGCATTCTCTACAATAAAGATATTTATCCCAGAGAAAGTCTTGCATAGCATTGGGGTGCAATGATAAAGAAATATGAATCTTTGACTCGAATTGAGTGATTTTATTGAATCTATCGTGTCATCCTTGGTTCATTTTTTGGCGAGTAAACCTTGGCACGTGATAAACAGTATCCGAAAATCAAATTTTTGTTTTAGGAGCGTTTTTTTCCACAACCGATTGGAACCAAAATTTGACACAAAGCTACAATTGCAGTCAGAAAATCACAAATCAGATTTGATATATTTAAGTCATTACATTTTTGAGTTATCACTTTTACATGCTTCTGAGGACAGATGGTCAGATGGTCAGTCCCTTGTTGGACACTACAGAAGCTCAATCTGTGAACAGAGTTTTATCCATCTAGCTCTCTTCGTTTCGTATTGACCGAGTGAGCTTATATTTAAACAGCCGCAAACACTGGTTTTCTCAGAAAAGATTTCGCCCAAACTTTGACAGAAATTTACACATTTGGTGTGTTTCAAATTTCGTTCTTCTACCTCGCATCCTTTTTGAGTTATCTTTCTAACAGAAGATATTTTCTAAAAATGTGTGTTTCGAACTCGGAGAGGTATGAAACATGGAGATTTGTCAAAATATCGAGTTCGAGTATTTTCTGAATCATGTTGAAAATAAAATCCCAAAACATTTATAAGTCATTTTCGATGACAATAGCTTTAATGGGCACTCCCAGTATAAATATTCAATTAACCATTAGGAAGTAGCATCTGCAAGATACCATGAAAATCTGAAATTGGGTGCGACTGGCGAATGCCAGCTACTTAATAATTAGTAGAAGACAGAAGTTCTAGTAATATTTTTATTCATTATGACTATCGTCGATATACAACAATAATCAATACATAGGGTGATCAAGAAATAACAGGAGGTGTTCGGAGCCTTGTAACGTGTTATGTACTGGACGAAATATAACAGAATTTAGTCACTAAATACATATTAAACATACATATGCGGTTTATTGAGAGAAAAAAAATTAGTACCCAAAAACGCCGAAAAAATCCTGGAACTGCAAGAGCATAATGTGTGAAAGAATGCACAACTGCGAATGGAAACAGTAAATAGCAACACACCAAATACCCATAAAAAATGTTTATTATAGCAACTTACAAATTTGGCTCAAGGTGGCCACCAACTTGATGTCCCTATAATTGCATGCAGTACACGAGGTTTTCGACGTTGGCTAGCGGCATATCGGCATTTCTTCGTCTGACGTGCAACTTATTTGATCTTTTAAAGTAGGAATGTCAGGAACATGTCCTTGATATACAACGCCTTTCAAGTAGTCCCACAACCAGATATTGCCAAGATTCAGATCAGTGTTATCAGTTAATGGGTGCTGTCTTATATTGATAACATTTCAGGATCTTACGCAATATCTTCTGCACCGTCGAGAACGGGGTATCTCTTTGTCATGATATTGAACGTGCACTGCTGGTACCCTGCTTATTAGCCCTCGCCTGATCTATAACAGTAGTTGCAACTTCTTCAACTTGTTTCTGCTTGATTCCTTTACGTCCTCGACCTGATTGCACGCCAAGAATTCCTGTTGTTTCAAATCTTTCTGCCATTCTTCGCAAATTAATGGTCATCAGTCCTCTACATAACTGTTTTAACTGCCAGTATTCATGAAGAGTAGCACTGGTACTTTCATCTCTCTGATAAAACAGTTTGATTAATGAGGTGTATTCAAGTAGTGACAACGCAATCGACAAGCGAATTCTTGCAGACAACCCTTCTCTTTATCTTCGATGTCATGTTACAAAGTACCCGTATAAGCAAATTACTTAATAAAGTTTTCGATCGCATAGCCAGGATTTCCACTATCGCCGTTTTTTGGTACTACTTTTTTTCTTGATAAATGGAAACCGCCTACTTTAATTTGTATGATCGTCAAATTTTGTTATATTTCGTCCAGTACATAACGCACTACAGGGCTCCAAATAACTCCTCTTATTTCTTGATCACCCTGTACAACGAAGGTGAATGTTAAATAAAAGTGTTGTAGTTAAATTAAAAGGCAATTTTTAAAATCATTTTTACTATTAGAATATATTATGATATATGCTATATTAGAAGAAAATTTAAACAAAAGTGCGTGCAAATTATCTGTTAAATCTAAAACAAGCAGCTTCATTTAATTTTATTTATTGCAACAGCTTAAAACAATCGCTACTAAATCGGATAATAGGCGAAAATAAAGTTGTGGAAGCAGAATTTCCTTTTGCAATTCAAAGTGTCATAATAATTCAAGTTGCCGCAATGAGACTGCATAGCAGAACTTCTGTATATATCTGTACTTTCTTCGCCTATTTCGAATGTACTTTTCCTTTTAAGATTAACATTTTATTTTCAGGAGTTGTAATTTTAATTTTTTAAATAATGAATTAGGATAGAAGACGTTATGTTTTTCGACATTTAGAGATGTAAATAAAAAAATGAAGGAATATTCTATCTTTCATCGATGCATTCGAATTTTCACGATATCAATTACATTCGATACACAAAAGGGTCGCAGTACAAAATTTAAGAGGGAGATGAAACATAAAATGACGGGGAAAGATAGCTTTCATTCATTTCAACTCTGACTGAAGTTACTTTTGAATTTTCAGTGTACGCAGCTTTCCCTTTTAAACCGGGGTCAGATGATGAGGTAGATACCTAAACCGTATTATCTCTTCTCGTAAGAATATGCACACTCTAAATCATATAGGCGTAAACACCGACTCTTATGCGTAGTTGCCATTTCTCGTTAGCATATACAGAGTGTTTCAGTGAACCGTTTCGGAACTTCTAAGAGGGGTAGGGTACATCCTGACGAACCAAAATCATATACCCATGGGCAGTCAGAAATGCTTTCCTGACGCCGTAGATGGCGTTGTGCGAAAAGTCCAAGCTTTCGTGCAGGGAATCTTCATTTCGCACAAGAATGCCAAGTTATTAGGATGGATGATTACACGATCGCAGAGTTAGCCGATATGCATTTGGCGTACGGTTTGCAAATTGTAGTGGTCCAGCCGCACAGCGTTTGTACGCGGAAATATATCCGATGAGGCGTATTTCCAGTCATAATTTCTTTGCAAGACTGCACCAGAAGTTAGCTGAGACAGGTTCATTAGAAAGAGCTCACAGGGACATGGTAAGAACAACACAGACTGCAAACGCCGAACAGTGTGTGCTGCAGCATGTACAGGGGAATCCAAGAACGAGTACACGAAGTGTAGCAAACGCAGTCGGGGTTTCCCACTGCAGCGTCTGGAGGATTTTCCGAGCAGAAGACATGCATCCGTTTCACGTGCAGCGTGTCCAGACACAGAAACCGGAGGATTATGTACCTCGTATTGCTTTCACACAGTGGCACCTGGGAAAATGTGCTACAAATCCCCTTTTTACTGCTGAAGTGTTGTTTTCCGATGAGGCATCCTTCACAAGGGAAGGAATTTTCAACACGCATAACGACCATATCTGGGCGGTATATAACGACCATATCAATACGACGTCGCGCAGCACAGAATCGATTTTCGGTCAATGTATGGGCCGGTATTGTGGGAGATCACCTCATCGGACCTTACCTGTTACCGGGTCGTCTAACCGGACCTACGTACTTGCTCTTTCTGTAGCAAGTATTACCACAACTTTTGAGAGATGAACAGATTTCTGCATCGACTCAACAGACTATGTGGTTCCAATACGATGGAGCCCCTGCCCATTATAGCGGAGATGTTCGTAACTACCTGGATATCACATTTGGTCAACGTTGGATCGGACGTGGGTGTCCCGTGCGTTGGCCTGCTCGGTCACCCGACTTATCATGCCTTGCTTTTTATTTCTGGGGTCATATGAAATAGCTAGTTTATGACACCCCCGTTGACACAGCTGAGGAGCTCGTTGCAAGAATCGCAGTAACTGCCGGAGAGATTCGAGATATCCCTTTAGTATTCCAGAATGTTTGAATGTCCATGCGTCGGAAATGTGAGGCGTGAATTGTAGCCTGTGGAAGAAAGTACGAACACTTACTTTAATCCATCCACCTTTTACTTCTTTTCATGTATTATTAAAACGATTTCTTATTTACGGTCTCTTTTCTTTATGGTGCTTCTGTGTACAACACCGCTTCAGGAAAGCATTTCCGATCCCATATTGCTCTATGATTTCGAGTTGTCAGGATATACCCTACCCCTCTTAGAAGTTCTGAAAAGATTCACTGAAACACCCTGTATGTTATCAATTTCATTGGATTCATAAAAGCGGTGAAGTACAAAGTGCATGAAAGAAACATAAAACGGCAGGATGAGATCGTTTTCATTATATTCAACACAGCTCGAAGCTACATTTGAATTGTGTGTGGACCTACCTTTCCATTTCGAACCGAAGTCAAGTGATGATTATGAATCAGAGAGATACCTGAATAATATTCCCTCTGCTCGTAAGATCACACAGACTATAAATCTTTTAGGTATAAGCGCCCGTCAAAATGAAAGTACAGTGGATATTTAATGAATCAAATCTTCAAGTGAACACTCTTTGAGCCTGAAGGTCAACTATTTATTTTAAAGAATATTCGGAAGAATATAAGAAAAAATATTCTAAATGCATACAGCCATTATACTATTCCAGAATTCAATTTTCCATTTCGAGTTCTATCTTTATAAGTTCTAAAAATACATTTTTGGAATTAGTTCTGTCCACAAACATAACTGAAAAATGTTTTGCGCTAGACAGATAAAGTTTATACGAAAAAAATTTTTCCAAACTTTTAGGTTCTCACGAACTTTGAACTAAATCCAAATAAAAGAAATTCGTTTATGAGTTAAATTCTGGTTTCAACTGGCAAAAAATAGCTTTAAATGCATATTCGGATTTCATAATACTGCGAAGTACAAACCGCTCATACTCGAAATTCTGAAAATAAAAATCTGAGTACCTTTCACTCTCACTGCCTTACTAAAGGATCACAGTTTTTAAGAGGAGAGAGGGGATATCACTTTTATTATAGAAAATGCTAGAAAATTCTATTGAGATCACTTTTATTGCTTTGTTTTGATTGTGTAATTCGAAATTACAAAAATTCCCCCCCCCCAAATTCTCACCATATGACATCAAGGCAATCATTTTTTTATTGGATTAATGGGTTAATTCTTCATTAAGTGCTGAAATAATTGTAAAAAGGTTATTAGCATCCAGTACACACTAATGTACAAATTTGTAAATTTTAGTTCATCAGAAAGGATATAACATAATATTTTTTCATCTTCACAAGTATGTTAAATGTCGAGTTAGATAAAGCAATAAAAGAACAAGAAACATACTGCTACTTTCATATAGTAATCTTTACTTTCCATTTGTGGTGTGACACACGGGCTGTACGGTAGTATTAGATTCCCTAGAGTCGTGTTTGTAAGCGCATTGATAATATCGTTCTACAGTTCTTTCTGCATTGATGACGAAGTTGAAACGTATTAATGTAACGTGAATGAAAGACGATAATGTCACATTAAAGAAAAAAGCTTCAGACTGTAAAATCTGGAAATCTTTGGAGCTATCCAAAAAGATTTCAATCGTTTTATCCTTTTATGGCTTGGAGAGAAGATGAGTTTGGGCCTCATCAGATAGTTCATATGCAAAAAGGAAATAAACCAGTGGAAGGGTTATGTTTTCCACTTCCTCATATTATAACAATTCTGAGTACAATGTTCTTCTATCCTTTAACTAGTTTGAGTGGCGTCTATGTGATGATGACTCATTTCTTGCAGCTCCTACCTCTTATGTTAAGCTTAATTTTGTCTCGATTTTTATTATCAAGAAGAATATGTTTTCTGTTTAAGAATCAGCATATCTTACATTGATAAAATATTTCTATAAAAGAGAGGCTCATACAAGAAAAACGAAAATAATTTCTATTTAATGTATTTCAAATCGAAAAAAGTGAATAAATTAAAAAAAATTATAGACCATTGAAATAAAAATTTATGAATACAAAGTAGAAAAGTTTTTTTTTTTAATTTACATGAAAATACAAAAATGAAAAACTTTCGAATCTAAGAAGTTTTGAGGGAAGTTGCTCTTCGAAACCATTAATTAGATTCTTCCTTAGTTAATTGCAAGCAAGATGTGTCACCTGAGAAAAAGAAGAAATTTCAAGTGACAGAAAAAAAAAGTAAAAGAAGAAGAAGAAAAAAAAAAAAAAAGAAATGGATAAAAAAAAAATAGTTGAGGAATCTTCAAAAGGAAGTAAGTTAAAGATCTGGTAATAAGGTGCTAATTTTTCAAACAACTAAATCAAATTTTGTTACTGCCACCCGGTGTATAGCAAAAAAGATTAAAAGCCCACCAAGAAATCTGTATAAAGTGTTTTCTGTTTTTTGTAAAAGAAAACAAAAACTCATAGCTTTTACTCTCTTGGCTCGTATTATGTAGTTGGAACAGAATCATTAAATCGTTATTAGTCGATAATTACTTGTCTGAAATGAGGCCTTTCTTGGAAAGCTGTCTTCAATATATTCAGCAATGAGGGAACAATCGTTACGACAATAATTTCTATCATTTGAAAGATCATGAAAGAGAAAAGGGGATTTTTTATATTAAATTCTAACTTTTCTATTCGGACTCCTTCAAAATACGATCTTTCAGAAACCTTAGCTCTATAGTTTCCTACTTGATTGATCTACACTGATTCAAATCTGAATATTTTTAATGATTCATTAATATCTATTATTTAGTTAAGAGATTTTTTTGCTGCTTATTTTCTGCTTTTTGCTCCATTAAATTAATATAATAACATATTTTGCTTCAATAAATTATATGAAACCATATATACCTAAGATTAAACAATGACAGGTTCTCCACAAAATCAGACACTACATTCTGTAGCAGTTGTAAATATCAAGCACCTATTAACGTAAAATATGGGGCTGATAAGCCTGTCATTGTAAACTGCACACCATACATTATTTGTAAATCTCATTTAATATCGAAAACGGCGGTAAAACATCTAGGATTTTCCAGGCCCACTAATGGGTGCTTTGCTTTTTTGTGCATTCATTGCGTGCCTCATCCGTTCACATTATATCTGCCAAGAATATAGGCTGTCTCTGTATCTGATTCCTCACGAAGCTGCCCCATGTACAGCGTTGCTTGCCATTCCCGTCCAGTAAAACCTGTTGAGGCATTAATCGCTATAGACGAGCTCCTCATTTGTTTAGGATTTTCCAAACTTGACTTTTTGAGAGGCCACAGGGTTCACTGATCTCTCTTCTGCTGCGTTTCGGACATGCGAGGGCGTATGTTAATACCTCATCAGGATGAACTTTCCTAACTTCGCTGGTCTCCCAGATCGACCTGGTCCAGTCACGCAGTGCGTCTCCCTTAAAGTTTTCACAACGGTAAGCATGGTTTGATGCGAACGATAAGCAGAGAAGTTCTGCTAGTACATCTTTGTTGCTGATCATTCCTTGCGTCCATGTTCATCGTATACAGTAAACTCCTGTCACGATACTCAGCTTTGGAAAATCACTCCATGACCCTTCATCAACATACTACAGCCCCAAAAAAATGCATCTTTTATAGCTTTTCACGGGTACAGGCATGATGTTTCTTACGTATATGCATACTGCAGAAATTTTGAACACCAAGCGCAAGTTGCATTGATTTGAGGCAGCACTATTTTACATGATCTACATGATCTATTTTGTTCATAAAAACAATCAGTACAAGGACGAGGTTTCAACCGTAATCCTTTTGACTAGGGATCACAAACGATACTGCAAACGATGCAGCTGTGTACATTGTGATGTCGTGTTTCAGATTCAAATTCAAACCACTCATATTTTTTCATCAAAGGATTCTGTTTATTATCTGATGACTTTACTAAAGAATAAGAAGGTTCACGTCACAGTAGCGCGAGACAATAGATGAAATGGCTAGTTAATAATAGTTTACCCGGATAGTTGTGTGTTTCGTTGACATTATTAGAATATCACATTTGATTCAATTGGAAAGGTTAATTGATGTAATGACCGGACAAAATATAAGGTGTTTCTGGCACGTTTCAACTTTTACCATCATTTGATGCATAAAGTAACTGTTGAGGGAATCATGAGCATCAAACGATAAGAGATTTGATTGAAAATAAGAGTAGACAATATTTCTAGCAAATCAGCTGGTCTTCAAACAGGACTAGTTTGATATAAATTAAAATTTTCACGTCTTTCGTCAGTAAGTTCACAATTAAAAAGCACAGGAAAAGATTTTTAGACGATCTTAATATTCCAAAACTCCCCTTTCCTGCATATATTAAATGAGTGGCGGTGCAGATGAAAAATGTGGAACTATCTTCAGTTTATAGGAACGAAGGCGAAGCACGTCTAACACAACAGTGAAATTTAGTAAATTTTTCCTTTTGTGCTTTTACGAACAGATTCTTATGCGTATTTCAAAGACGCGTGTATATTTTGGGAAGGGAATCTTAAATATCTTTAAGAGATAGCCGTGGGTGTTAGGGATTTTTATTACTTTGCTTGTAGCTTTAAAATTACAGACACAACAATTTTTTGGCCCTGTGTTAGAAATAATTAAATGAACAAGTGGATGTGGGTCAAGAATAAGAAAAGTATTTGGGATAAAGTAATAAGGGCTAATTTAAGATAAAAAGTAGAAAAATAATTATGATTTAAATCAGATAAAAATAAATGAATATATACATTGCATATATTGAAAGAGTCAATATTTTGGATAATAATGAAAGAGTAATTTTATGTCAAAGAAGACTGCAGAATTCTAATCAGTAAGAGATTTAGAGAAATAATTTAATGACGTCTAGGGAAAAATGCTATCCATTAGACAAATTCAAACGAAAACAAAGCTTTGAGGAGCAAATAAAATAATTTATCGACAGTAGAAGCGACTTCCAGTAAGGATGCTTTGAGTATCTCTAACTGCAAATCCCCAAAAATGCAAGTGCAAAAGGTAGAAGCCACTCAACACAGCTGATGGTGCGAAAATCAGTTGCAACCAATAGACAAAAATAATCTCTTTACTTTTTTATACTTAACTCTAGTAAAGTGCATATGCATCTTGACTTTGAATGCAATCACTGCGCAAAATTCAAAATTTAGGTCTTATTTTATATCGAGATCATTTGTCAAGAAACGAGGTTTTGTATTGCTTCAAAACATGTAAGTACAGCTTAATGAAATTCTATGAAGCCAATGCATAAACAATGATTTTAAAGTTTCCCTTATATACTTAGAGTTAAATGTAATAATTTAAAGAAACGAATTTTCGGATAGAAGTTATTATATGGCTCTCTCGTAAATATTCATTAGAGTAATATACCATTTATACCTCATACTTTTTTTATCACATGTATCGTGAATTCAACACGATACACATGATAAAAAATACCCTCAAAAATTGCTGCTGGTCGATGTAGATTCAGAGTATAATAATTTTATTTTTTAGCTAGCACAACAATACATTTATGATAATGAGGCACTTAAGGGAGCATAAATTCTATTTAACAGTTTAGCTTTTATTTTTCTTTCTTTTTATTCTCTTCTTGATTCAGTGTAAGTTATAATAAGTGCATAAAAAGGTTCTTTCCTCGTTAACATTGAATTGAATTATATTTCTGAACCAGCATCATTGATCTGGATGCGTGGATGCCATATTATTCGTTTCATTTTGGATTTCATTCTTTCATATTATTGTGAGGGATGCTTATTGAAATTTCCTTTACTGAAAAAGGATTCTTTTGGAATGGATTAGGTCAGAAAAATTATGTCCGTAATGTAAACTTTAATCGGGGTTCGATATCAAGTTTCTATACTGTTACAAAAAGATATATTTTTCATACTTTAAATATGAGCATTTGAACTTACTTACATTTGTTACTACATACTTGCATTTTGTTGTCTGTTACAGTAAATATGCTTTGGGAAGAATTATGAATATATTTTATATTAATATTTATTATTTTCATAAAAAATACTATGGATACTATTTAATATATTAATATTATTCGTAGTAAAATATTTTTATAAGATAAAATGTTGTTTCTACAACGTATTAGCAAGTATAAATGTTTTCCGTGCTTCTGAGATTAAATATGACCAAGTAAAGATTTTTTAAATATTACTATTTTAGGCGATTTTCTACCAAGTGAAAGTCTATCTCGAATTGAATCCACCAATCAACAAACGGCGCTTCCTCAAAATTATAAAATAGTGGAATTCATTTGTTTAAAATGTATTAGAATATTTAGCAGAATATTAGAATATTCTGCTAAATTTGATTAGCACGATAGGGAGAGGACATAAAATGGGTTATAGAAATTTCGTAGTAGTATCCAGCAGGGCTTTTATTGTTTTAAACAAACTAATTATATCACATGGGATAATTATGAAGTGCGCGAAAGCATTAAAAGCTCCTTCATTTTTGCATTCAAAAAAAAGATACAGCACAATATCTATCACAACTATTCGCAAATACACAAATATACTGTAAGCGTGTCATGTATCTAAGAAGTAAACTCTAATATAGTATTTGTTTGTATTCTAGAACATTTTCGAATGTTTTAGACTTTTTTACGAAATTTTAGAATATTATAGAAACATAGATAAAGTTCTGAAAAGTCTACAATGATCTTTTTTTTTAATTTCTTTTTTTTTTCAAAAAAATTTTTTTTTTTTTTCAAAAGACAAATGTTCAAATTTAATATATAATGTTCAATCTATTAAAAACGGAAAAGCCTTGAAAATTGTGAGAAAATGCATTAGTTTCAAAAGAATAAATTTTTTTTTAGAAGCACTAGAAACTTCTGAGAAGTCCACATCTTTTCAAATTATAATAATGTTCGAAACAATCAAAAATTAGGCCTAAATATTACAGAAATTTACCTTCGCATTTCTCTTATGGTGGTTGCAACATTTAAAGCATATTTTGTTCAGTTGCTGTCTCATAATTTTTTCAAGTTTTGTTACAATTGGCATCGCGGTCTAGGAAGCGACGTGGAATATTCAAACGTACGTCTTGAATTTACATTAAATTAGAATTTCATTTTATATATCTGAAGTTCAATGTAAATAGTTCTCATTGATGATATTAACTTCAATACGACGTTTCATGGTCTCGCTGCTGTAATATCGTTACAGACTATTCGCATATTAATTGGTATTCTAAACAGCTTAATTAGACGCAATATAAGGTTAATTTAACAGCAAATATTATACTAAATGTCAGGAATTTCAGTCGGGGGCAACCGCATGATTATCACCGGACGGAACTAAGTCGGAATGGATGCACTTCACTTCCGGAGTGACCTCTGCAAGAATGTTCAATTGAAGGAGGGAATAAACTGTGCCTTTAGTTTATATGTAGTTACTGCGTATTAATTAGACGCAATATGTGACTTCGAATGTGACTTCAGCAAATTTCACTTCGGATTTCTTATCATTTTAGCTGCAAAATAATATTGAAAATTTTCTACTTACAATTAATCCGTCCCTCGCAAAAAATTATAACATACATTCATTCAATAGGATTTATCTTTTTTATAATTCATTTTATTCATTATTATATACTTAGTGCACAAAGATCTATCAACGTTCTCATATGAAAAACAAAAGCAAAAATAAAATTGAAAATATTGTCTAAAATATTTGACCCAAACATTTTGATAAATTTCAAACGTTCGGAGTCCAAAAAAATAATCTTAGAATTATATCTGATGGCTAATAAGGTAACACTTAAATGTACATAATTAAAGCGCAATTTTTAATGATGCAAAAACAAAAACAAATTACTAATCGAGATACCAAATTATTAGGGACAAAAAGAATCATGTTAACAAAATGCATGTCCAAAATGCAAAACCATCTTAAATCCTTTTATCTCATGTGTGTATCTCTTATCTGGACAACTGCTACTGATATTAATGTCAAAATTAAGAAACCTCCAAAATCAAACTGCAAAGCTATCAGTTCTAGGAAAAATGTTTGAGATTTGCTTGCTTACGAGAAGAGAAAGCTTTATGCAAAACAGGTTAGGTTATTTGCAGTCGTTGTCATGTTTTATGTCGATGTTTTCGGCTGTAATTATGACGGCATCTTGTTGCTACAATGAATGATTTAAAAAACTCCATAACGCTTCATGTGTAAAGCATCACAGCTGATCAGTTACGATCTGCTGTTGAACACACTGTCCATCGACTTGAAATTTTGCAGGTAAATGAGGGTGGTCAAATGGAGCACATTTCCCTACATCGTACTGGACACGATTAACAAATGCTCCTCTTGTGCAATTTTGTCCTAATCGGTTCTTGTCTCTGCAAACTGGACTGTGTTTTTTTCCTCCCTCAAACAGAGTGCTGTTATTTTTTCCTTATCTTTACTTAAAGTTCTTCCATGACAAGGTGATCAGAAACTAGTCAATAAATGTTAATATTATATCAGAAAATAGTAAATAAATATTAATATTAGTGTTTTTCTGGAAAAAGGTCCCCTCTGGTGGACATTTCGGAAGTTAAAATTTTTTTTATCGTAAATTCCATGAGCGTATTTGTGTAGTCTATATACCAAATTTCGTTGTATGATGCTGTTTATAGGGGAAGTTTAATCATAACCACCCTCTGTATATATATATATATATATATATATATAATGATATTTTAAAATCCAATTTACTCCAAATTAATCTCCTAAATTTTTGCCTAATTCAGCCCATGTAAAAGTCATTCTAAAATATTCTCTTACTTCCTGATCTCATTCCAATTTTAATTCAACTGAAGCTGTGTAAAAATTACTGTGTCATCAGTTGCCCTTGCCAAGGTGAACACGAGTATTCAATTGACACGTGGCCGGAAATCCCATGTTATATAAGACTAGTGATCATTTGTTTCGCCCCTTCCCTTTCTTACCTCTGCTTTTGTGCCGCACTGTGACGGACGTGCCTTGTCCGTTTCTCTGCTTATAAATAATTATGCTTTGCCGGAATTGATATTAAAATTAATTTAAAAATGTAAATCATCTCTTCAATGTCTTCTAACCTGCATTCAGCTTCAACCAAAATATGCTTACTTATTATTTAGTCGACAAGGATAGTTTAATTTGAAAAAAAAAAATCATTTCACCGTTGCTCTAAAGATGGTTTCGAGCTTGCTCGGCAGCTTGCTTACCGACCCTGCCGGCTTACCTCGTTACCGCATTGCCGATGGCTCCTTCCGTAGCCTGTGATCTCATCTGCCATTCCTGTTCTACTGTTCAATACCCTTGTATTTTTGTGTTCCTTGTCATCATAGAGAAGTTCCAGTTAATCAGTGCTCAAAATTACCTTTTGTGATTTTTTTAAAAAGTGATTAGTGTTTCCTAGCTCAACGGGTGAAAATCAAAATATATATTGTGTACTTTTGATTTTATTTTGAATTCAATTTTCTAATTACAATATAGTTGCAAATGATCTTTTTATATTATCATTTAAAATATTATGATGTTTTTAATTTTTTCATATATTTTATTTAAAAATTATGCATACAGACCTTGTGAACGAAAAAAGTAACATACCAAGATTCTTATATACTTAATACTTAATGGCACATGATAATTAGACTAATGGAATAAATACCTGAGGGGAAATTTTGACACCTCTGACAGTTATTAAGCTACCCTCCATTATCACTACGTCTAAATACTTTTTTTCTTTTTTACAAAGTACAAATATTTTTTTTTCTAATTACCAAATATTTTTTATATTACTATTTCTCAAATATTTTATCTTATAAGAATCCTTTAAGCCATGTGTTTGTTACATTCATTCACAAGTCTTTTGTTTGAAATACATGAATCTTGCATTTATTTACATTTCCAAAAGTGTTATATGAAACCATTCCATTATACAAGTATTATTTTCATTTCCAAGATTTTCCTTAGATATTTTTGAATATTATATTTATAGTTTCAGTTCCAAGCGTTTTATAGGAAATATTTCAATTCTGCAAGTATTATTTTCATATCCAAGTTTTTTACCTGAAGTTTTGAATCTTGTATTTTTATTTACAGCTAAAATACTTTACTTAAAATCATAACTATACTCATATTTCATTTGGGTGAAATCATAGCAATCTTGATATTATATTTTATAATTTAATACTTTATTTCTAATTTACTTATTTTGTTGAACTTTTTTATCAAAAAATATTACTTAATATCTAGAGTTATTTTTGTTTCAAAAATGATTAAGATAATGGATGAAATAATTTTAGCAATTTCAAGGAATTTAAAAAAAAAAAGAATGAAATGAAATAAATATTCTCAACCCATCTGAGATTCCATTCCGAAATTTCAAAACGAAAACCTACATTCAGAGCTATTTTTTTCCCTATATCACGATTTTGTATCAGTTATGGTGAAGCTGATTTCATTCTTGTTTCATCGATGAATATCCGATTTCCGCGATCATGATTCCCATGATCAAAACTTGAAAAAAAGGCACAGTGTATTCATAGGATAGGATAGCACGGTACAGCCACGGGAAAAAAACGGAGCCGCCTAGTTTTGTTTTGCTATATATATTATCTAATGTGAAAACCAAACGTATCATTTTAAAGGTAATAAAGAATATTAAAAATTCTACATCTAAAACTTTCATTGGAAATTGTCTACTTATTTAAAATTGTACACATTTTGAAATTTCCACTTAAGGTAATGGGCTGACTCGCTGCAATGAACACCTTTTGCTAAGGATATATTCAGCAAGGAAAAATGGCCCGGAGTACACATTTTGGTTTCTGTGCCTTGATTGCATTGGGGGATATTTGACATTGCTGTTAAAGGATACCTTGCTTGTACTTGCATTCACTTGTACACATTTTGAAATTTCCACTTGTAATGGCTGCAATGAACAACGCCTTTTGCTAAGGATATATTCAGCAAGGAAAAATGACCCGGAGTACACATTTTGGTTTCTGTGCCTTGATTGCATTGGGGGATATTTGACATTGCTGTTAAAGGATATCTTGCTTGCACTTGCATTCACTTGTATACATTTTGAAATTTCCACTTGTAATGGGCTGACTCGCTGCAATGAACAACAACACCTTTTGCTAAGGATATGTTCCGCAAGGAAAAATGACCCGGAGTACACATTTTGGTTTATATGCCTTGATTGCATTGGGTGATATTTGGCATTGTTGTTAAAGGATATCTTGCTTGCACTTGCATTCACTGGATAAAGAAAATATTATCTAATATATAAAAATCTCATGTCATGGTGTTTATGTTAGTACTCCTCCGAAAACGGCTCGACCGATTTTCACGAAATTTTTTATGTGTATTTGGTAGGTATGAGAATAGGTCGTAAAGTATATTTCATAACACTAGGTAATTAGGGTGTTCCTATCCACGTTCACCGTGCGCTGAGGAGATCAACGCTTGCTTGAAATCATCGCCACTGTGACGTAATGTTGAAACAATTAAGCTAAAATTAAACACGCGCGTCCAAATGCTACAAGATCCATCTGCTGACACATTCTCGGGCCAATTGTTAGATATCGGCGATGGAAAAGTTGCTGTCTTATAAAATACTGGATGCATAAAATTGCCCACTAATTTCTGCACTATCGTTGATTTGCAAAATGCTCTCATTGACAGCATATTTCCCGATGTACGCACATAATACATAAATCATGCGTGGCTGGCATAAAGAGCCATTTTGGCAGCAAAAAATATGGATGTCGATGATTTAAACTTCAAGATACAGCAGTCGTTGCCAGACGATTTGGTATCATACAAATGGATCGATACAGTTTTCGATGCTAACGAAGCTGTAAATTATCCAACAGAGTTTTTGAACTCACTTGATTTGTCAGGCATGCCACCACACCTTCTACGACTGAAAGTTGGATGTCCGGTTATTTTACCTCGGAATTTTAACCCACCATGGCTGTGCAATGATACGCGATTGGTCATTAAAAAATTGATGAAAAACGTTGTCGAAGCCACCATTTTGAATGGCAAATTCCGATCAGAAAATGTTTTGCTGCCACGAATTCCAATGATTCTCACAGACGTAAAATCGAATTCAAACGCGTTTAATTTCCTATTAGATTCGCATTCGCAGTGACAATCAATAAGTCGCAAGACCAAACGATGTCTGTTTGTGGCTTAAATTTGGGCACATCATGTTTTTCACATGTGGCATGTTCTCGCGTGGGCAAACTATCGAGCTTATTTGCGTTGGCTAAAGACAGACTGAGAAAAAATATCGTACACTCAATTGCTTTTCGAAATGAATATTGATTTTCTTTATTTCATTTTTATAGTTTAGGACAAGAAATATATTACTTTTTTTCACTTTACGTATAATTTTTAAGAGATCAAACAATGTATATATTCGTTATGTTAATGAAATACATTGTATTAAGAAAATGAATGGTTGGTGTTTTTTTTGTTTTTATTGGCGATTATCATCTACAGCGCTCCATTCCTCTTTCTGTCATAGATCCCATCCCCACACACTTACAATGCATTTGTTAAGAACCAAAATATTCAATAGAAATAATTTATAAGGCAGAACAACGTTTGCCGGGTCAGCTAGTTTTTTTTTAATATTAATTTTATGAAATGTGTGGCTTGTGTAAAATATTGAGCACTTAAAGGGACACCTACATTTAAATTAACACAAAGGGCGCTTTTGTTATTACAAAATACAGTATTCGTTACGTGTTAATTATTAAGAGAAATAATCCGTTAGAATATTTATAAAATTAGATAGTTAAATCCAACAAATTATTGATTAAGAAATAACGTTTCAATTTTTCAGTCATTTCTTTTGTTCCGTAAGTGATCGTACATGAGCCAAAAAGTAAACAATCCAGCTTGCTACAGGGTCAGGTTCATATTTCAAAGTAGCGATTTTAATGAAATATTATCTCAATGGAAATCATTTTTTTACATTTATTTCATATTTTTCCCCCTGTCAATTTTTTTAAAATATATTTTTTACATTATAACAGCGTAAAAAACGATATTCTTTAAGGAATGCGTCAAAAGAGCATTTAATTAATTTAAAAAAAAAAACTGTCAAAATTTTGAAATTTATGAATGCACCCTAAATGCATCGTTTCAGTGTACTATAGAAAACTTAATGTAACGGAGAAACTACTCGAAAAGATGAGCTGAAATGTTGCATGTCTTCAAAAAACGGCTCGAAGTCGATCCCAATAAAATCGCTCTCTAGTTTACTTAACGTTTTTGTGACACCAAAATGTGCTCCACTTGCGCTGTCATGAGTCTGTTACCGAACTTCGGGAATAAGGCTTTTCGGGAGAATAAGCTGCCATCATTACTCTCCCGCTTACGGTATAGAACGCCGTCCTTAAGATGTAAGGAGTCCCAAAGAGCCCAATACCGTTTTGCTGTAGGACTCTCCTGAGCGATTTCCTGCCAAGATGGTTGATCGGCCGAATTTAATTTCTTCTTCAGAATTAACTTCATGTCTGGATCCTCCAGTTGAGCCTTTTGGATATCACTTGAAGACCAAGAATCAGAAGCTGTAGTTGTTAGAACTCTCACGGAAATTAGAATCCAAACTTTTTCTCGGCATTCACACAATGTTTGCAGCTCACTTTACAGGGTCTACGGAAGAGGGCATCTGCATTACCGTGAGAAGTTCCTTTGCGATGTTGGATTTCGAAGTCATATTCTTGAAGCCGTTGAATCCAACGAGCTACCTGGCCTTCAGGCTCCCTAAAATTTAAAAGCCATCTCAAGGAAGCGTGATCAGTCCTCAAAAGAAATTTCCATCCATAGAGGTAGTGATGGAAATGCTCTATAGATTTAACAATGGGTAACAGTTCTTTACGGGTGACACAGTAATTCCTCTCCGGCTTACCCAAGCTCTTACTAAAGTAAGCGATGACAAACTCTTCGGATAGCACAGCTCCTATTCGTTCATTACTGGCATACGTATCCAGAATAAAATTTTCGTCTGTCCGGGGGTAGGTCAGAACAGGTGAAATTGTCAGTGCCTGCTTTAAACTATTGAAAGATTTTTGGCAATCTTCTGTCCAATTAAAGTTAGCTTTTACTTCCGTTAATTTATGAAGAGCTCTAGCTATTGTGGAGAAATTTCTTACAAATCGACGATAATAGGTGCACAGTCCAAGAAAACTTCGAAGCTCGTGTACTGTCTCTGGACGAGGCCAATCAGCCACTGCTTTAATTTTCTCTGGGTCGGTTTTCAAACCTTCGGAGGAAATAACGTGTCCAAGGTAGGAAACTTCCTTTCGAAGGAATTTGCATTTCTTAGGGCTTAGTTTAAGGTTGGCCTTCTGCAATCTCTGAAATACTTTAAGAATATTACTCAAATGTTCTTCGAATGTTTTTCCTACTGTTATAATTTCATCTAAATTCACTAAGCAGGCTTCAGATGGAAGTCCACGTAACACGGTCTCCATCAATCTTTCAAATGTCGCAGGTGCATTACTAAGTCCAAAGGGCATTACCTTAAATTGCCAAAGTCCTTGTCCGGTGATGAAGGCTGTCTTTTCTTTGTATACAGGTCGGATTCCTACCTGCCAATATCCACTTTTCAAATCTAATGTCGAAACTATTGGCTTCCATTCAAAGAATCTAGGGTGTCGTCTATTCGAGGAAAAGGATAGCTGTCCTTTTACGTAATCTCGTTCAGTTTTCTATAATCAACACAAAACTGTGTTGATCCGTCTTTCTTCTTAACAAGGAAAATAGGTGAAGAACAGGGTCCAGACGATTCCTCGATAATTCCGCTGTCAACCATTTCTTTAACTAGTCGCTCAGCTTCTTCCTTCCTTGCAAGAGGAAAACGTTTTGGATATTGTTTTATTGGAGGATGATCTCCCTTATTTATTTTATGCTGTGTCACATTACAACGGCCGACATCAGCGCCACATGTGGAAAATAAGTGCTGAAATTCTTGAAGCAATTTTTGTAAAGCTATTCGCTGATCTTCGTTAAGTCCTTCAATATTCTCCAAGATCGACTGGATAGGTTGTTTTCCAGAAAATTCTTGAGGACGAGCAACAATATCAACCACTGGTTCATATGACGCAATGACAACTCCTTTGTCCATGGTCTTGGGTTAATTGTCTACATTCAGAACTCGGACTGGAATGGTTTCCTTTTTTAAATCGACAAGTGTGGCCTCAACAAAGACACCTTTTTCAGAGAGTTGGTTAGGAGAATTAGTTACGGCATACCTGAATTGTTCGGAAACTTTAGTAACTCCCCGAACGAGACATTCAGATCTTGCTGGTATTACAGTCTTTTCTTTTGCAAATACGGAGCACAACTTTGGAAATTCTAAATTAGCCGAAAACAAAGGAATTTCCTCTCCTCCTGTCCGTATCTCATTCCTTTCCAGGTATACCATAAAGTTGAATTCTCGAAGAAACTCCAGACCAAGTATGCATGGATCGGTGATGTCAGCCACCTACACTTTGTGTTGGAGTCGTCTGGAACCACATTCAATCGATGCATCCAACTTTCCGTGTATGTTAGCTTTCTCACCATTGGCTGTCGTTAAAGAGATGTTAGGAGTCGTATAGATAAATTGTTGTTTCAATTTATGTGCTAAGTCGGTTCTTAAAAGTTACGTTCGCACCTGTATTCACTAACATCAAACATGGAATACCGCAAGTCGATCCTTCCAAGTAGAGTCCATTCTTCTTTCCGCTCAGTGCGGAAATTTTCAGTCCTTCTACAAGGGCGTTATTCAGAAAAGGCAGCCTTCGACCCGCAAGACGACCTTGGCTTAGTTTTCCTGGTTTGGCTTAATCGCTTGGCAATCCCTGTGTAAGTGCCCTTTTCTATTGCACCGCCAGCAAGTCACATTTGGGTTCCGTCGAGTTCCGTCCACATTTGGGTTCCTTTTCAGTGATACAGTTATTCAATAATTTTTCCAACCTGTTGAATAGAGATTCAATTTTATCCTCTTTCTTTTCTGAATCTTCCTCCACCTCTATAGTTCTGACATGCTTGGAGATCTTGGAAACAGTTCTTGCCGCTTTATATTTCCTACTTTATGCCATAGCGGATTTCATGTCTTTGGCATCCATCAACCTCTTTGAGTGTTGCGTGTCTTCGTCTCTGATGGCGTCGACGAAGTACTGAGCTGCTAAACTTTCACGAATGTCCAGAGAGCACTCGGCATAGGCTAGGCTCATTAGTCGCTCCACATCGGCGGCTAATACTTGCCTGCTTTTGCCCAGCTTCTGCCGTCTTATCTTCAGTTCAGTCCTATAAAATTGTGTAAGGTGACTCTCCAAATAAGGATTCTAAGGCTCTTTCTATAGTCGTTAGGTCCGTCAAATTTCTTGCTGGAATTCCTTGAAGAACCTCTGCCGCAGACCCTCGGAGAGATGCCACAAGTTGATTAGCTTTCACACGATCCATCCATCCGTTTGAAGAGCTCACTATGTCAAATTGAGTCTTAAAAACAGACCAGGATGTCTGCCCGTCAAATGTCAAGGGTTTGACTGTCGGTCTAGAATACATGACTTCTGAACTTGGCAGATAATTGATTGGTCTTTCCTCAAGATCACAAAGCCTCTTCTCTAAGACGCTAATCTTTCCTTGAACATTGTCTACCTCTTCTTTTACGTCTCCAATTTCCTTTTTCACACTTTGTACATCTCCTTCAATTTTTCCAATACATTCGTTAACATTTTCCTTCATCCCTTCTACTTGCACCTCGACGTGTTCTCTAATCTCCTTTATTTCTTCCTGTCCAGATTCCAATTTCTTCTCCAATCCGGCTGTCATCTGCTCCATTCTTTCTTGACCGGAAATCATCTCTTCCTCCAATCCAGCTTTCATCTCCTCCATTCTCTCTTGTCCGGATCGCATCTCCTGCTCCATTCTTTCTTGTTCTTGCTTCATCTCATCTTTTCTTTCCTTCATCTCCTCTTGTCCAGCTTCCATAGATTTCTTCATCTCAGTCAACAGAGCCAGTAACTCACCATTGCCGCTATCAGCCATCGTAGCCTGAGATTTTGTTTTCACCATACACAACAAATAAATCCCACTTCTGACACCAAATGTTACGAAAATTGTCCGGTGTGTGTAGGTGAACAGTCCGACAAGCAGGATACTAGAAAAATAGTAATTTATTCTTTAAAAGTAATAATACAGGGAGCACAGATGACAACAAATATCGTACTTGCACAAATTTGCAGCACAAAATAAACAGTGATCCACAATTTTAAACAGACGTAGTCAGAACAAAATTACTCAGTTTGCAAAGCAATCAAGATAATCGCTTTCACTCCGAAAGACTAACTAACTCGACGATCAGCGGCTCTGTCTATTTATACCTTGAAGACCGGATGTGACGTCACATAGAGAGTTCCCCAATGTTCCGGTCCTATTCTGGAAACTTTTCGACGAAACTAGTTTTGATTTGATGCAACCGTCAAAAAGAATGCGACAATTTGATTCATTAAATTTCCGCTTGAAAAGATGAGTTCGACCTACAGGCTTCAAGCCATTGGTGGCTGTCATTTTTTTTTCTTTATCTTTAGAGAAATATTCGATGAAATCCGGAAAAAGAATCTTTTTCATTTCTTCAATTTCATTTCTTCAATTTCATTTCTTCAATTTTATTATTCCATCATTCCTGGACGCAGACCTCGGGTGATGAAAGGTATCGTTTGGCACTTGTGACAGTGTCAACTTTGACATGGGGGGATTCTCGGGATCTGCAACCCGTGTCATTTATTAAAATCCAAGAGAAAAGTATATATTATTATTATTTAATTTCCTTAAAAAAGTAAGTGTTGAGGGAAAATCACTTTTAAAAATTTGCTGCCTTCCATAGTTATCTTACAGCCCAGAAAAGTAAATATGACATCAGTAAAACTTTATTAAAAACTTCTTATAATTTTTTGAAAATTCCTAATTGCATATAATTGTTAATAATTAGTCATAACATTCACTAATCGTATTACCTTGACTGAAGCAATCCAGATTAAATCTGTTCAGATTCGAATCCGAAAGTAAGAAAAGCTGGATGCATAAACTTTACCAGATTTGAAAACTCTCGCGAATTATCATATTGAATAATTTCGCAATTTTGAAATATTTATCAGCAAAAGAAATTCTTTAGCCCTATGGAAAGATTCCTGTCGAATCTAAAATATTGAAGTTCACCTCGGATTAATTTTCAAATTTATCACTGTGGAGAAGATATTACTTCGGAGTAGGAAAAAAGTGGCACAGAAGAAATGCCTACAGATAAAAAAAAACAACATTAACTTGACTGTTATTCTTGTTGAAAACTCGTGATAGTTATTAATTCTCTACAGTAATAAAAGCGATTATACAACTTCATAAACCTTTTAACATTTCACAGAGTTTTATTTTCGGGAGGTTTTTCTCTCTCTTTTAATAAGAACGAAGATTTCAAACATTTCGAATTGTTGGAAGGGGAAAAACTGACTAATCCCCTCGGAAAATTAAGAAAATTGCAAAATCACAGAAAAATTCTTCTCTTAGTTGAACTAAAATTTTATCTCCATAATTGTCTTTCTAATGAAAAGACGTTGGTGACGTCCATGTATATAAAAGATTATAATAATTTTCATTCTCACAAGTTATTTAAAATCTTGAGAAATTATATCAAAAGCAATAAAAAATGAATTTCAGTTTAATAACGGAAAACTCTTACGTCATAATGAGACAGTTAAATTTCCACTGCAATTTTTTAAAGAGAATGTATACTTCTTTATGAAAGAAAATGTGTGTGTGTGTGACGCTACTTACTTTGACGCTATGCAGATTATATTTGACATGAAGTTACCAATTTTGGCTCAAATACACTTTGTAACGAAGTGAATGTGCAAATTGGAGCAGTTCTCTAAATTTTTTAACTATACCTTTTAATTCATTAAAATTCAATTAATTAAAATAGGAATGAAATAATGAATCAGATTTCAGTTGATTTTTGCGCTAACTCTTGAAAATATTACTGAGCAAAATTGATCTTTATACCAGTTTCAAACTTAGAAAATCGTTTTTTAATTGCAGTGCAAATTGTTCTTGTGGTTTACCATTTTTTTATGCCTGATTTTTAACAATTGATTTCATTGTTGAAGTGCCAATCACTTTCATTGTGAATTGTATTTAAGTATAGTAATTCAAATACCTAATCCTTCTTGAAGCTCTTCATCCCCCCTTGAAAGTTAGAAAGGATTATTTTATACAGCATTAGTGTAGTTTATATGATTAATCTCTATCTCTACTGATAATAATAAAGGAGAATGTAGGCGCTCTACAGGCCTGACCAACAGTTACTATGTTTGGCACCTTGGAAAGGGTGGATGTGCATCCTCAAGCGATGTTTTTTTGAAATTTCCATCAGAATTTTAATTATTAAAAATTAAGAGAATTTTAGAGTTTTCCATCATAACTTTCGAAAATTTTGTTGCAAGACAAAAATGAATTTTAAACAGCTTTTAAATTTATAAATTGTATTTTTAAGGAGACTAATATAATAGTTGCAAAATTTATTCCTTAATTTCTTTTTAATCTGATTTCCAATAATAGATTACGTTGTTGTCCTAAATTTAAGTCATTTTCAATTTCCATCAAATAATCACTGGCGTGTTGTTCTTTCATTGTTGAAAGTTTAAGAAGGATTATGTTTAATATCTAAATATTTTACAAAACGAATAAATATGTGATGTTACTTACGCTATACTTGGAAGACAGAGGAACCACATTTTTGCGCTCTTAATAGTATTATGCTGTCATTGCACTGATCTCCCTAAGAAAAATTCATGAACATACCATATGTAAGACAACTAAAATAATGATGTTTTAATATCTGGCAATCTGACGGAATCATGGTCATGTAATTATATTTAAACGATTTGATTAAAAGTAAATCGAACCTATATTTCTGGCAAACAAGAGGGTCGCCATGAGCGATTATTAAGAAAATAAAATTACATTTTCGTGAATTTTAGAAGCTAGATTATGCAGAGAGTTCTGTTTTTACTACCGATATAAGGTTCTGGAACTGAAATTCATTAAGAGGGCTCATATGTAAATAAAATATATTTAAAACTCATGACTTTGATGCCTCTCTAATTTGATAACTAAAAATTCTTAGAAAAATCATAACCCTGATGCATAAAAGAATTTGAAAGTGATCTCATCCAGAAGAACCGGCCGGCTGCTAAAGACGCCTGATAAAAAATAATAAAATGCAAATTCCAATTCGGAGTAAAATTGGAAACTGGTTTTTTTTTTTTTCGCATTTTATGTTGTTGAATTTAAAAAGAATCCTTAGTTGAAGGTGCTTAGAATGTGAGACAGCGAGATTGTCGTCTGGCATTAAAGCAAAAATTCCATCTAAAATTCATTACAGAAGAATCTTTTTAAAACATTCAATAACATGATTGATTTTTATAAATTAAAATTATCTTTACTCTATAAAACTTTATTTGGAGAATAATGAAAATGAAAAACACGTTTTGAGAAGACGCAAATTAATGAAATCTTACTTTTGAAATCCTGAATCATTAAAACAACAGATTCAGCTGAGGAAAGACGATTCGATGCGGACATTTATTATTCACTCGCTCTGTTTTCTCTAAAATGCCACTTTACCTTTTTTTTTTTGTATGTGTGGGTGTGGGTGTGCTTGAAGGACTAGATTTGACGGAAGGAATGAAGCCCAAATTAGATTTTCAAAGCTGCCATTATAACAAAAGGAATACACAGAATAATGGTCAGTAACACACTTGAAATTCTCACTTGGATGTTGCGACTTGCCACTCGACCATATTAAATTCTTTCAACAAAACTAGTTGCATTCATCAATGGAGTACAACTTTTCGGAGGGAGGGCGAAGTTGAAGTAATTGGCAGAAAGAATATGATTATTGGATTTATTAAATTTCCGTTTCGAAAGTTGTCATTAACTTCAGGATTTCCAGTCGTCGTGTTCCCCCCCCCCCGAGAAATTGTCGAGGAAATTCGTTAAAAGAAATATTTTCTGCTCTACAATTTTATTTAGCCTCTATCATTTGAGGATGGGGACTCTGGGGTAGAAATTGTTTCATGTTCCTGGCAGTATCAACATTAGCGTGGAATTTTGGAATGAATTTCGAGAATTTTGAATGAATTTTGAAATTTGTGATTCATGTGCACTCTTAAAATCCAAGAGAAAACTGTACTTCCTTATTATTTTGCTTCCGTCATAATGTAAAGAGTTTAAATTGAAATTGCATTTTAAAAATTTCGTGCAATTTTGGAAATTTTTGGAAACTTTAAGCAATTTTCTAGCTACATTCCTTTTTATCATCTCGAAAAGTATCGTTATATCGAAAAGTACTCCCTAATAATGCTCTCTGACGAATGAAAAGCTTACAATTGGTGAACGATTAAATTGAAAACTTTGTAAACACGGAGTGGTTATGTTTCAAATGACCTTATTCAGATCCCACTAAAACAAGTTCTACTTAACGGATTTTGATGAAACTTGGTATATACATTGCACAGAACACGGGAAAAGATTTCTGTAATAAAAATAGTTCAAATTTTGACCCTCAGTTGGCATTTCTTAAAAATTCCTTACGCAGATGAGTCAAACCTATAAAGAGACTTGTAATCAGAGCCTTCTGCGTGCCTTTGTCTTCTTTAAACATATCTTTACAAAAGAAAGATCGGCATTTACTGGCAAAATTGTTTTATCAAAGCGGCATCTTCGTTGAACTGCGTGGATATCGTTGTTTAAAGGGAATATAAAAAGGGCCCACTCCGAAAAATGATTTGAAGAAGATGAGTATGGAATTTGAAAAGACTGGAAACTTGGGTATGCTGCCAGAAAGAGGACGGAAACCCGTTGAAAGCGAAATGATAGAAAAAATCACTCCTGCTCCAGTTGAAAGTTTTACTTCGACTTCGACAGCATTCGATCGGTGCCTCATGAGTTGACAGTATGAAAATCCATTTTCAAACGCTATCCACGGGGTGCAAATGTTGTAAACTTAAGACCACGCTGTGAATCTGCTTACAGATTTTTTGCGAGAATGACATGCAGCCTTGATGCACTTTTCTTTAGATGGAACTGTAAATAATCATATTTGGCACATATTGGATGCTCCACGTCCTAATGTTCTGCACTAACAACCACTGTATTTTGATTACGTGACTGCAAGGTGTGGATTCACTGCTGATTTTATCATCAGACCGTTTTCATTTGAAATTCTCATTCCTCAAAGTCCTAAATCGGGCTCTGTCGTGAACGCACGTTACAATGAACTTCTTTGATATCAAGTCATTCCTGTTGTAGAGGAACGGCAATGCTTGTAGACCACTCTCTTCAGGCAAGAGGGAGTAACTTCCCGAATCGGGCGCCAAGTCAAAGAACTGTTTCCTGCTAACTTTGGCGATAATAGTGTAACATCTAGAGAATTTCCGGATGTCTAGCCTTCTCGTTCACCCGATTTAAATCCCTGTGATTTCTAGTTGTGGAAATTCTTTGAAGACCGTGTTTATGAAGGAGTAACTAGGACTTCGCCTACATTAAAAGCCAGCATTACACGCCATGTTGCTGAAATCCCCCGACAGTTTTTCCGCGCTTCCATTGAACACGCTGTAATGCTCTTTCAACGCGCAATTCATGTCAATGGAGCACACGCTGAGTACAGTCTGTAACTGAATATATTGTAATGATTCTTACACATTTTTTTGTCCTTCTACAAGCGCTACAATTCCCCCTGGTAGTCAAAATTTGAATTTTTTTTTATTATTATAGTACATATAACATATATACCAAATTCCATCAAAATCCAAAAAGCAGAATGGGTTCTAGATAGGTTTGAATGGGGTAACATTAATTATTACCTTCTTGCATATATCTTAGTTATGATGTGCCTAAGGCGTATCGAGATTTGTATTTGTGGCTACGAAATCATATTAAGAAATTTCTTAATTTACTTTTTCAATCGTTCAGTAAAAATTAATAAGCATTCTAATTTGCAATAATTAGATACTTTTAGGTACATTGTATAATAGATCCATTTTTGTCATAAAATGATTATGCGATAACAACGTGTATTATGTCGTAATACATTAATATATTGATATATTGAAGTGCTGAAATATTTACAAAATAATATCACTATATTTACATTAGATGTAGTAAAAATACTGCTATGAGTTTTACCTAGCCTCAGTTCTGTTTATTAAAGACCCACTTATCTGCTCTCCACCCAAGAATATTTTTTTCACAAGCTCCTTTTTATCCCTTGTGGGTATTACCATTGAATTATGCTCAGAAACGGTTTACAAGCAGATTGTAATTCTTGAAAAAGGCATGATGAAAAAAATGAAGCAACAGAAAATCATACAAAGCAGAGAGGAAGAAATCAACCGTGTCTAATGCTTGAAAAAAAGACAACAAGAAACGAAAAAAAATCATGCTACATTTTTTTAAAATTGAAAATGATAGTTTGAATAAGAAAGTAGATTAGATTACTCGTAATCAATCGAAGAATGAAGCTGTGGGAAATCCATAATGTTGACTTCGAAGGGTTTCTTTTTTTTCAGGCAATCTCAGCGATTGGAAGAATGTTGAAAATTAATAATAACGTAATGATACTTGGAGTTCTTTATATTTATAAACATAATTCACCTGAAATTATACTGAAAAGACCACAGAAAAGTGGGCAGGTGCTTTTGGTAATGGAACATATGTGTTATCGGTATTTTGTTTTGAAAATATTATAATTTATGAAAAGCAATAAAAAGAAATTTCTAAAATTCTTTAAAATATATATTCGTTTAGTAAATAAATGCTCCAAATAAATTTAAGATCCCATTTTTTTAAAAATCAGTAAATAATTTTTATTTAGTTTTAAAATGAATCTGCTTATTTGAATACTTTTGGAAAAAAAGAAATCAAATTATAGAATACCACGACTAATATTTGTTCACTGAATTAACTTTACGATGTGAAGTTAAATGTATTTGTAAATAAAAAATAACATAAAAGAAAAAACAATATTCAAGCAACCATTTGAAACCATTAAGTATTGAAATATCATTTCCAGCCAAGGGCAAAAGTTTCACTCCTGGCATTTATTATTTAACAAACCTGCTTTATTCGAGACATCTCTTTTCTTCTTCAAATTTAGGAAGACTCAATCTGCCTGGGAGGAATAAAGCGCACATTAGATTTTCACAATTGCCAACATAATAAGATGAAATAAACGAAATAAACTTCGGTAATAAACTAGGAAAAAATTTTCAGTTTTTCGATTTGTTCATATTAAATCCTTCCTACAAATTGTATTGCATTATCGATGTTGTACAGCTATTTGGAAGGGTGGGTGGACGCCCTTCTGTCAACTGCCAAAAATGAAAAGATCACTGGATTTATTAAATTTGCGTTTCGAAAAATATCTTTAACTTCGGGGCTTCTAAGCTTCGCTGAATGTCAATTTTTTTTCTCATGAGAAATGATTAAGAAAATCCACGAAAAGAAATCTTTTCTGTTCTGCAGTTTTATTTAGCTTCCATCTTCCTACGGCACGGACCCCCGTGGGGGGGAGAAAACTTATCATTTGATGTGCCTGACGGAGTCAACGCGGGCATGAAACGAATGCCGGTGTCTGCGACTCGTATAAATTAAAAACAATAAATCATAGTCTTCTTCTTTTCTTCTATAGAGAGAATTTGGGTATGTTTAAAAAGAAGATTTTAATTTTTAAAAATTTTAGTTTTAATTAATTTAATTTTAGTTTAACTCTATTTAAGAATGTACCTATATTGTAATTAAGAATGTAATTAGTTATGTTATGTTAATTCTATTTAAGAATGAAACCAGTCGAAACTGAGAATGTCTTAACATGCTTTATAATTAGAAATTATTTAACCATTGTTTTACTGGAGATTCGACTATCAAATTTTTAATCATTGGTTTAACACAATATCTAAACGCTGCATTTTTTAATTAAAATTTTGCATACTATAATTATTGTATGCAAAAGTTATAGCAAAATTATATTATTGCAAAGTTATATTATAGCAATATTGTATGCAAAAGTTCAATTATAGCAACATTATATTATTGCAAAGTTATATTATAGCAATATTGTATGCAAAAATTCAATTATAGTTTTGCATACTATAATTATTGTATCCGTATTTGCATTTCAATTCAAACTTTGCTTACCATAACTAGTCAGAAGTGGATAGCAACCAAAAAAATTCAAATGGTATCCATTCAAAGTCTTTTTTTTTTTTAAATACTGCTGGCGAATTTTTCTACCGTTAAATTAAAGTTAAAAAACGATTCGACTTTCGAAGAGTTACGATGGTTAAACAAAATTGTTTTTAAATATATCGGATCATAGATGTTTCTTAAAAGATTAAAATATTTAATCTTTTAAGAAAGATTAAAATTTATACAAGGCGGCTTTAAAGTATCATCACAGTCATGTAGTCAATAAAAAAAATTCTGGCTTAGTTTTTAAGCACACTAAAAATGGTCTCAAAACCACTGGGTTTCTTCCATAGAGTCCAAACTAATCGTCTAACAATTAATATTCCACGATCATGAAATTATAATTTAGAAGATGTTTTTTGACATATTTATTCTGCACGGAATATTCAGCTTTTAATAGGGATTTAGTATTTAACATGGATTAACTTTGGATTGAAGGGCAAATGACATCATTTCTATGTCTGCTCAGGCCATCCGCGTCTTTTAATAATCCACTTTTACCACTTCCCGGTTTCGTTTTTTTGTTATCATTGGAAGGGATGTCAAACGCTGGTCTCTTATGTCAATCAACGGCGGCACTCATACGCAGAGTTCTTTGATTGGTAGATCTTCCTCCAGATAACCTATCAAATGGTCTATGAATAAAGAAAATTGCGGAATAAAATATTGATTGAAACATTGAAAACGATATAAATTTCAGGAAAACAATATATTTTGTTAAAAATTTGTCAATTTTTTTTAAATTGATAAAATTTAACGTACATTGACACGGCTATTAAATTGCTTCATTTCAAAAGACAATATTTTTAATTTTCAAAAGCTATAAAATTTATATTCGCGCTATAATACTTTCGGAAGTTATGGCGAAAAGACGCCGATTAAAATTCAATATTTATGTAATTTTAAAAAATTAGCCCCAAACTGCGCATTCCCGCCCTTCCAAGGTGTATATGTGCCAAATTTGGTAGCTGTATATCGGACTTTCTGGTCTGTGGAGCGCCCAAACACAGACATTCATCTTTATAATGAATATAAAGATCATAAGCATTTTTGAAACTGTATTTATAATTTTGTTTTCGTGAAATAAATTGATTATTTTTAGATTCAGGTAACACCTGAAATAGGATTAATTTGTCCAAAGCTGTATTTTTTATGACAAAGGATACTGAAGTAGGAGAGGGGATCTTTTGTGACATAGTGGTGCAGGCACCACAATGTCATAATCGTTGAAAGTCCATGAGTCTACAACAGCACGTGCGGCGAATCCTGCTCTTAGTATCACAATAGAATCAGTATCCTCGAAGCTAACAATATGATTGGACGGATCTTCAGCTTAAGGCATTCGCGGAATCATTGTGTCACGGAACACTGTAAATCCGCAGTCGGTAATTACGGCTGAGCGGATCGGAGGAATCGGTTCATATCGATCACTGACCAATCAGGTTGCGAGGGTGATTAATAAGAGCTGTCAGGAGGGAATTCGACTACTCGACGTAAACGTTTCCGATTATTTGTCATTCTTTTCGGGGCACGCTGAGTGGTGATTAAATCAAACAGAATCACAAATTACTGCCCTATAAATTCGTGCATTGAATTGTTGTCTCTTGATTTAAATGACATTAAAGGGAGGGTATAAACTTTATTCTTGGAGAACTATAATCTCCATTTTTAGTTTGCAGTTGTTCGGAAAATATGTTAGTCTTGAATTAAAAGTAGAACAATGCATATTTAGTTGCGCATAATTTTAAACATTGTTTACATTGCTCGAATTATTAAGTTAAATCATGAGTTTACTTACAGAGTAAGATCAAATATGTGGTCAGAATATAATATTCATTTAATTTAAAACAGAAAAACAACTTCGAATATAAGAAAAAAGAATTCAGATCCTGTTCAACTCCGAGGTAGCATTTTTGTGACTAGAATTATTGTAAAAGATGCAAAGACTAACAATTAACCTCCCCTGAACGAATGCCGAAGAAATGATACTATTTTTCCTTCCTTTAGGAAATTAACAAAATCGGAACAATGATAATCGGGTAAGTGTCTTTGTTTCTTAATCATGTCGGTATAAATGGAACAACTGAAAGTAATTAGAATCCGCCTCGCAAACGAAGTAATTAAAAGCGACCTTTTGTGTACATTTCTTTGTCAAATTGATTTTTTCCCGAAATTATTCAAAGAAACAAATGCTTTCTTCCCCTTCTTTTCTTAAATCATTGTGACTTGTCGACCTTTTGAAGTCAATAGACTTCTCCAATGCAAACTAACCAAATAGACTTTAAACTCGTTTCAATGAAACAATGTCAATACTTTTTCCTTCATATTGTTTGACAAACAATACGAATTTCCGGTAGTCTAAGATTAATCAGAGAAAAAAAAGAGACAAAAGAAGGCGATGTCTTGTATTGTGAGATTATAACCTGTTGAGAATTAAATATAAAACTATGCCACCATGGAAAAAGCGAGAAAATTAAGTACACTTCGAGCCCTCGTTTCTTGCCGTTCATATTACGAAAGAAATAAAATTGAATCAAATAATTCTGATATATGAGGTAAACTGTCTGAATGAAATTTTTTACACAATTTTGGACTGAATACCTCAACGGGCTCTTTTACTTCACCAGAGATGCGGCAAAAAGCAGTAGGCCATCAAGGTGCACAATATTCTACATAAGGTTTACTCTCCTCGGTTGTTTGGGTTACTCTACTGACAAAAAAACTCAAAGGGTTTCTTAAAGTTGATTTTGATTCCCCTTGATATGATTTTGACCCTATTTTTTTAGTGTTCACATAGTGACTTCTTAAATTGATAAGATTCTTTAATCTTGTGTTTCATAAACTCTCGATAATAACGTATTATTTTATTTTCTTCGGGCCATGTTTATCACTCACTCGCATCATCAAGGAGGGATGTTTTGATTGAAAAGGTATACTAAAAGATCTTCGAGCTTAGAACCTCCATTGCTGAAATCTAGACTCTCATGAGTTCGAGCGGCCTCCATTCTGAGAACGCATATTGAGGGTCAGGAACAAATACAGATTTAGTAACATAAATGAATTAAAATAAAACAATTCATTTTAATTTAAAAAACTGTGTCAGAAGCTAAGAAAAATTTTAAAACACGTATACATAGATACAAAGTACAATTTGCGCTGCACAAATACCAGTATGTCGAGAGAACAACGCTTTCATTCGAGTTCAAAATTGCATTCCTTGAATTACGAGAATATTTGAGATCCTTTTCAACTTCTCGCATACGAAGTAATGGTATTGTCAAATAATTCAAAATTGAAATTTTAACCACTCTTGAAGCTATCTTAATAACGAATGCATTCTCACTTTCTCGTATAAAAAATATAGAGAAAAGATCTTAAAAAAAATCGAACTCTTGATTTTGGTCAATCTCTACATTTTAGACCTCCTTTGAGTTCAAAAAATACATTACCGGAAAAATATCTGCCCGTCTGTCTGTCTGTCAGTTTGCGAAAGAAGTAACTTCTCAGAATATTTGAGATATCAATGAAAGTTCACATGGGGACAATATTTGTAGAACTTTTGAACGATATCAATTCAGATGAAATCGATCTGTCCGGCTGTCCTTTTCGACAAAACCCGATAAAATTACTTTAGCATCTAAAATACAGATTTCCATTACACACGGAACCAAATCAGTGTAGATGATCATCTATCGCTTTGAATTTTCGCTTTTTTGTAAGTACGAAAGCTCAAAAACATAGTGACATAAATGTATGAAAATGCGGTATGTTGTTTTGCGAATACAACTACTGCTTTTAATGTTTGGCTTTTATCGATCAGAAAAGACGTATAAAATACACATTTTAGTTTTTTTGGCAATTGTTTATTAACCTCATCATATCGATTGATTGACAAAGATGGCTGTCTCATAAACTCCATCGCAACTATAGTTCGCCAATAGCACTTAAATAAATAAAATTTGGGGCACAGTTGTAGTAGCCAAGGTGAAATTTTTTTAAATTATTCATTAAAGGATTTACAGTCTGTAAATTCGTATGATATGAAAATTGAAATACAAAAACATAAAACATAAGTGGCTTAAATAAATGAAATTTAGTTTGTGAGCTTGTAACAGTATTGCATTAAATTTTAATTTTAATCCATCTGCAAAAGAGGCATTGAAATAACACGTTCGGTTTTTTTTATACTAAGGAGCACACAACTCTCATATGCAGGAATCTGAAGACTTTCATTGTGTTCTTGACCTTGCCCGAAGTTTACTATTTTGTGATGCCGACTGTGCTGGTTTACAGAAAACATGTTTAGAGGAATACTCGCCATTTTTGCTTATGACAAATTAGAACATTCAAAACAGCACTTCTAGGAGTTTTCCTCGCCAAGCATTTGAAATTTTTTCATTCCAGTTATACCTTCCATGAGCTTGAAATAGTGTTTGTTGCCTTCACTGGCATATTGTTTCCTATAGTCTTCTATTAAAGTTAACTTCTGACTTTCAAAAATCGATACACAATAATAATACTGAATATCGATATATCATCTTGAATTTGACATTGTTTTATTTTCTAGCATAATCGATTATACATCGAGCATAACTTTTCGCCAGGGAATGTGGGTGCTCGGAATTCAAAACGATTTCTTTTTCCTGATTCGAAAGTTTACTTTCGGATGGGCTCCTTGTAGAAATAAGTATTTCCGTTTTTTGCAGCTGACGCTTTTTGGGATCATCATCTTGGAATTCTCTATTTTCGTTTCCTCCCTAAATCCTTCTGGGAAAATCGGAATTCATTTTTCGGTGAATTGACTTTTTTTCGGAACTTAGAATGAATGCCAATTTCTCAACTAAAATCATAAGAAGTGAATCAACAGCAAGCAAGAAGTGAATGATGTTTTCGTTACATATTTAAAACGTAATAGGAGAGGCTATCCAAAATAGCGCCTGCTATACAATCGGCTTTATTTTTTAAAAGAAATCCACTCTCTAGGTAAAAACCATAATCTAAAATATGCTACGCTTTGCATTTATGATTTGGATAAAATCGAATTTGAAATTCTGTATATGTGCGCGTGTGCAAGAATGTGTGTTTGCGTGTGTGTGTGCGCGCGCGCGTTTGTGTGTATGCGTGTTTAGAGTAATTTTTTTTTTGAAATTTATTACTTTCTTACCTATTAACTGATTAATAAAATTTTGCTCGATTCATCTCTCAGGAATACTTGATTAATTGAATAAAGAAGTACTGACAGGATTTCAATAATTTTTCGCGTCAAAAAATTATAATTTAAAATTTATGTTATAAAAAGACAGGCAGTTTTTGTGTACATCAACTGCAGAAAACAGTATAACCTAAAAAGAGATAATTTATTTATTTTTGATTCATTTAATTTCCATTTTTCATTCTATCACTGTTTTAAAACTCTTAAAGAATGCATCTCAACTTAGAATAACTATAACGCAGAATAAATCATAATGTTTGTTTTAGATATATCTTGGAATAAGAGTAATGCTTGCAATAAACATAAATATTGTTACGAAATTTCTGCCGGGGTTCGTTTGGATAGTGGAAGTGATATGGTGTAAAGAACGCTCAATTAGCAGGCAGAAGTAGAATAAAAACAACGACGTTTATTTACACGAAGACACACAGGACAGCACAAAAGCGACAAATATATACAGCACAGAAGACGATTATCTTCACCCGAGACGTGTAGCATACAACAGCACACACAGCAGCATACAACCAGAATCTACTGCAGACAGTAGCGCACAGCTCAGTTCAGCACTAGCTTGACTCAGTCGCTTCCGACTCCTCCGTCTTCTACTTCTCCGACTCTGGCTCGGAATACTGACTTCTACCTTCGCTGCTCTCGAACTCGGACTACTGGCCTTTCCGCTCCGTCTTCGGACTACTCCGTCGTCCCGACTCCGCTCCGTCGATTCCGCTTACTCTTCTTCGACCACTCCGTCCACACTGACTACTGGCTTCGTCGTCTCCCCGTCCGACTTGACTTGCCTGCTCTGGCAGCTGTGGTCCCTTTTATAGGTCTCAGGAGGCGGGGCTAGAAGCCTCTCAACCAATCAGGAACGTTCGAGGCGTATCTCGGTTCCTACTGGATGGATCGGGAAAATTCTCGAAGTTTCGGGTATTATCTATTTTGGCGCCAAAGTCGCCAAATTCGTCGCCAAGTCGCCAAATGGTCGCCAAGTTTGTCGCCAAGCTCCGGGACCTTTGACGCGCCACCTGGACTCTGTCCCATTCAGATGACTGTAAAACTTTCTTTCTACTGATGGAATAAACTATGCTGGGAAGCCGAATTGCAGGTTTGTAACATTGCTCCCCTCTTCAAAGACTGACGTCCCGGCAGTCCTACTTCAATCCAACAGCTGGCGTAGGCTTCCGTATGATGTTATGATGATGTTTTAGGCGATTCTCAAAGATGACATAATTTACTAATTTGGCGGCGACTGAAGATCCCTCCAAACCTTCTGAATGATTTTGACCCGGACCTCTTCGTCGTTTCGGATTGTACATCCAGACCTGATTCCGCTCCTTAAAATGCAGGATGTCCCATGGAGCCAAACGCTGGATAGTCGTAGATTCCTCCGGGATGAATTCTTGCCAAGCTTTTCGGTTGGTCACTTTGAACCTCTTCCATCGAACCAATCGTATATCAGGATGATCCAACGGTGCTTTCTGAAGTCCACTCGAAAGCCAGGTATTCGCCTTCGTCGCCAAAGCTTCCACCGGAATACGTCCAGCTCTTCCCAGTCTATTCTCGACACTCGAGAATAGTCCGCAACTCTCCACACTGGATCGTCTGAAGGGTACATCTGCCTTTACGGGAAGGGCTCTTCTGCTACAACACAACTTGACAGGATACACAGCAGATT
Source organism: Argiope aurantia (assembly GCA_026543865.1). NCBI lineage: Eukaryota > Metazoa > Arthropoda > Arachnida > Araneae > Araneidae > Argiope > Argiope aurantia. The sequence continues at coordinate 833,240 of JAPMOR010036729.1, forward strand.
CATCAGCTCTTATTTGTATGACACTGCTATGCTGATCCACAGCAAAGATGAATTCTTGAAAGAAGTTGAGATCTTGACTACAGGGATCAGCGATTCCCGCCACGTAATCTTCTTCCGTGTCACTATGCCAGGAGATACCAAGAGGCTTGCAGAGAAGTAGTTCCTTTAATCTTTGGGAGGAATCCAATCCAAACAGGGTCGTATCAACTCTTGCATCCACAGGCAACGAGCACGGGTCGCCACCAACAGACCCGTCCGAAGAAAGTCCATCTTCTCCATCCCCAAGCTCCTGCACTTTCGGTTCCACATCAGGGGACTCATTCGGAGAAGACTGTTTCAGTTCCGCAATTATTTGACATTCTCCCTGTTCGCTCGTCTCCTTATTGAACTTCGGTTCATTCTCCGGATGGCTAAGTTCCTTTTCAGTGACACCGGTCTCCATTCGGTCTTCAGTCTTTTCTTCCACTTGGCTCTCGCTGCTTTCTTCAATTTCTTCTGTGATAACTTGGATGTCTACAATTCTATTAACTTTATCTTCTAAAATTTCTTTCCAAGACGAAAGGCCCTTCTTCAATTCACTCTTCATGTCTTTATATCCGGTTTTCATTTCTTGCAAAAGTCTCTCTTGTCCGGCTTTCATTTCTTCCGTAAAGGCTTCCATAGATTTCTTCATCTCAGCCAACAGAGCCAGTAACTCTCGATTACCGCTATCAGCCATTTTTGCTTGGGATCTCGTCAGCAAAATGCGCTATTTACCACTATCCCACTTCTGACACCAAATGTTACGAAATTTTCTTTACCGGGGTTCGTTTGGATAGTGGAAGTGATATAGTGTGTAGAACGCTCAATTAGCAGGCAGAAGTAGAATAAAAACAACGACGTTTATTTACACGAAGACACACAGGACAGCACAAAAGCGACAACTATATACAGCACAGAAGACGATTATCTTCACCCGAGACATGTAGCATACAACAGCACACACAGCAGCATACAACCAGAATCTACTGCAGACAGTAGCGCACAGCTCAGTTCAGCACTAGCTTGACTCAGTCGCTTCCGTCTCAGTCGCTCAGTCTCATCTTGTCCTTGCTTCATCTCCTGCTTCATCTCATCCATACACTGTTGACCACTATCCCACTTCTGACACCAAATGTTACAAACCTGCAATTCGGCTTCCCAGCATAGTTTATTCCATCAATAGAAAGAGGGTTTTACAGTCATCTGAATGGGACTAGCGCGTCGGAGGTCCCAGAGCTTGGCAACAAACTTGGCGACCATTTGGCGACTTGGCGACGAATTTGGCGACTTTGGCGCCAAAATAGATAATACCCGAAACTTCGAGAATTTTCCCGATCCATCCAGTAGGAACCGAGATACGCTTGGAACGTTCCTGATTGGTTCAGAGGCTTCTAGCCCCGCCTCCTGAGACCTATAAAAGGGTCCACAGCTGCCAGAGCAGGCAAGTCAGAAGTCAAGAGATTCGACGAGATGCTCGAGGTGTAAAGACGTGTTTTTCATGATCTCCCGTTCGCGCTGATCGCCTCTGACAACAGCCTTACCCGCAAACTGCCCGACTCGTCCTTTTTAGGATCTGTTACGGAAGGGCAGAGGAAGATGAATTTCGAGAACGATGAGCTTCCGCCAATGGATACATCACCGATTTATTCGGCCGAGACTTTTCCTCCACTCCCACATGCTGATCCTAGCGCCATCTGTCAGGAGCTAAGGAAATGTTCTGAAGTTATCACAAAAGCGGAAAAACAACTGAAAGAGGTTGATTCCCTGCTACCACTTAAAATTGAAGTTGAGGGCCTTACGCGGATTGCAAATGGCTTCAAGAAGCGGATCGAGGACTATCAAAAAAGGGTGAGTGACCTTGGTTATTGTCCTTTAATTAACTGCAGGCATCACACTCCCCAAAACCAGACTAACTCAAGTAAAAACAAAAGACCCAGAACTGACTCTGCTGGCGTTAAGAGTAATAAAAATCCCCCAAATGCAAATAAAAATTTAAAATCAAAAGATAATATAAAAACCAAAAATCCTGATAATGAGAAATTTTTATTTCCTCCCAAAAGACTAACTGCTAAGATTAATCCTAAAACTCAGGCTTCTGATAATGATTCAATCCTAAGTGATAATACTTACCAAAACCTGGATAACCTCAATCCTGATGAGGAGAATGATATAATTAATGTCTTAACACTCAGGCCTCCCCCGATAATGCTTAAAAGAAATGAGAATTTCATTGATGATCTAAAACTGATAAATGACAACTGCCTTCCAGTTGAGAGCAAACTGGGTGGTCCGTATATCAAATTATATGTTAATAATGATGATGAACACCGTAAGCTAACGAAATTCTTCAAAGATAACAATCTTGACTTTTTCGTCATAACACCCAGATCCAGTCGTCCTATTAAAATTGTTATTAGAGGCCTTCCTAACAACATCTCAACCCAAGTTATTAAAGAAGCTTTAGAAAATGAATGCAATTTTAAAATTGATAAAGTTGCTCAATTAACCCGCTACAAAACCAAAGAACCACTCCTCCTCTTTCAGATCACATTACGGAATATTGATATCAATAAAAGTATCTGGAAGCTTAACTCACTACTCTATCTTACAATAAAGGTTGAAAAATTTGTCAGAAAAACAGGAAACATTCAATGCTACAACTGTAATTATTGGCATCATAGTGCTGCGTCCTGCCAAATGAAATCGAGATGCATTAAATGCGGCGGCAACCACCACAAAGATCAATGCATTACACCCCCGGAAAAACCTGTCTGCATTAATTGCAGCAAAGAACATTACGCCTCTTACCGCGGGTGCGAGAAATTTCCCAAACCAAAAAGAACTTTTAAAACTCTTGCCAAAAGCAATTTTGTCAACCCCAGCATTTCATATGCAGATATCGTAAGGAATGAATCACCCCCAGCTGATCATCCCCACCCAAACAAAATCCCTGATAAAAATGAAGCAATCAATGCTCAGGAAACAATCTATTTCCCCACAGATAATGTCACAGACCTTGCGGATTTAAAATATGTGATTAATGAATTCAGAACTCTCTTCAATGGTTATGACATTCGCAAAATCGCTAAGCAACTCAGAAATGCTAACAATCATTTAGACAAACTTGCAATTCTAATGGAACTTTTGCCCATATTCAGTAACGATAACAATGTGTAACTTTCGTGTTCACTTTTTTGCTTTCCCATACATTTTTTAATTTTTCTTTTTTTCTCCTTTTCTTTACACTCAAGGAAAATTTTGACTTCAAATTAAAATAACCCATTCTTGATGCACTGTAATTAATAAGGTCAGTTCCATCACCCTAAAGTTCTCACCTGTTAGATTTACGGATGGTGGGGCCTGCGGCCCCAATGAGCCGTAATCCCTCTCACAACTATGCAGGCAAGTCAAGTCGGACGGGAAGACGACGAAGCCAGTAGTCAGTGTGGACGGAGTGGTCGAAGAACAGTAAGCGGAATCGACGGAGCGGAGTCTGGACGACGGAGTTGTCCGAAGACGGAGCGGAAAGGCCAATAGTCCGAGTTCGAGAGCAGCGAAGTTAGAAGTCAGTATTCCGAGCCATAGTCGGAGAAGTAGAAGACGGAGTAGTCGGAAGCGACTGAGTCAAGCTAGTGCTGAACTGAGCTGTGCGCTACTGTCTGCAGTAGATTCTGGTTGTATGCCGCTGTGTATGCTGTTGTATGCTACACGTCTCGGGTGAAGATAATCGTCTTCTGTGCTGTATATAGTTGTCGCTTTGTGCTGTCCTGTGTGTCTTCGCGTAAATAAACGTCGTTGTTTTTATTCTACTTCTGCCTGCTGATTGAGCGTTCTTTACACCATATCACTTCCACTATCCAAACGAACCCCGGCAGAAATTTCGTAACATTTGGTGTCAGAAGTGGGATAAAAACAACGACGTTTATTTACACGAAGACACACACGACAGCACAAAGCGACAACTATATACAGCACAGAAGACGATTATCTTCACCCGAGACGTGTAGCATACAACAGCATACACAGCGGCATACAACCAGAATCTACTGCAGACAGTAGCGCACAGCTCAGTTCAGCACTAGCTTGACTTAGTCGTTTCCGACTCCTCCGTCTTCTACTTCTCCGACTCTGGCTCAGAATACTGACTTCTACCTTCGCTGCTCTCGAACTCGGACTACTGGCCTTTCTGCTCCGTCTTCGGACTATTCCGTCGTCCCGACTCCGCTCCGTCGATTCCGCTTACTCTTCTTCGACCACTCCGTCCACACTGACTACTGGCTTCGTCGTCTCCCCGTCCGACTTGACTTGCCTGCTCTGGCAGCTGTGGACCCTTTTATAGGTCTCAGGAGGTGGGGCTAGAAGCCTCTCAACCAATCAGGAACGTTCCAGGCGTATCTCGGTTCCTACTGGATGGACCGGGCAAATTCTCGAAGTTTCGGGTATCATCTATTTTGGCTCCAAAGTCGCCAAATTCGTCGCCAAGTCGCCAAATGGTCGCCAAGTTTGTCGCCAAGATCTGGGACCTCCGACGCGCTAGTCCCATTCAGATCACTGTAAAACCCTCTTTCTACTGATGGAATAAACTATGCAGGGAAGCCGAATTGCAGGTTTGTAACAATATTATCTTTTGAAGAAGAGTCATGCAATCCTTTTGAAGCGATTATTGCGTAGAGGAGGAGGGAAACGATAATTTACATTATAAAACAAATAATATTTTTATGGCAGCAGTGACTCAAAAAATAGCAGCGTTTCAGAAATCACTTATCAAATGTGCATGAAATGGCATGAAAAATCTAATCCTGAACCCAGAGTGACATTATGCTTAAAATCAGGAAGACTGATGAAGACAGAATCTAATATTTGCAAGCTACAATATCCCATAACTCTTTTTCATTGCTTAAGATGTACGTACACACTTGAAGATTTTTTTTTAAATTTTAACTTTAAAAATCCAGTTTTTTCACAGTAGGTTATTAATATACACTGGTGTGCAAAACTTAAGCAACAGGTATGTTTTTTTGCCATAACTTCACGAGAAATCATCTGAGAGACATGAAATTCAGAAATGAGATACAGCATTTTGTTCTGAAAGAATGACGAAAGCATAGTTGCGCAGAAATGAATACAATGCATACAGTATGGAATCAAACAAAAATAAAGACTTTATTGAACTCATAGTATCGTTACACATGATTGTCTGTCCAAGAGGAAGAACAGCAAGCAGATGTTCCTTAGTATGGGATATGCCCTCCCCTTACTGCAATGGTTGCTTCGCACCGTCTCCCCATACTCAGCACCAGATTGTCCAGCAGTTCTTGAGGTAAGAGTGCCCCTTCCTCAATTAGCATCTGTTTAAGTTGTCGGGTGTTCCCAGGAGGATGTAATCGTGCCGCAAGGCGTCTCCCCAAAGCATCCCACATATGTTCTATCGGATTTAAATCAGGGGAGCACGCCGGCCAATCCATTCGAGTGATATCTTCACTTTCCAGGAGCTCCTCAACAGCATGAGTCCTGTGTGGCCGTGCATTGTCCTCCATAAAAAAGAAGTCTGATCCAATGGCACCTCGGAACAGACGCACATGGGGAAGAATCATCTCCTGACAATAGCGATTTCCAGTTACAGAACCTCTGTCGAAAACGTGGAGCTCAGTACGCCCGTTCATCATAATGCCTCCCCAGACGACAACTCCAGGACCACCGAAACGGTCTCTTTCCGTGATGTTACTGGGATGAAACCGTGTCCCGACCTCTCTCCAAATCAACTGGCGTTAGGAATCGCTTGTAACATCACGGAAAGAGACCTATATATATACCGGAAGAGATTTCTATAAACTTCGATTGAGGCACAAACCATACGCTGTTTCATACAGATTATTTTGATATATAAATAACTGTATTTGGTAAATTTCTTGTTGAGTTATGATTGTTAATGAAGCAAAATAGTGGAAAGATATCATTCTTCATAAAATGAGTTTTAGAAACACCGTAACTAGAGTTTTTAATGAAAGCACCTCAAGAAAAATAATTATAACTCGAGAAATATTTTTAATATTGACACCATCTTGCTATTCGATATTTTGAACGATTTGTGAAGTTTCAAGTGTGTACATAGATTTTAAAAGCAGAGGACTCCTCGATTTTTCTATTTTCGGGACAATAAACTTTTCCACTGAAGAAAAACAAAGGATTAAACGAAGAAAGGAAATAGTTTTAATTTATATTTCAATAAATGTAAATGTTGTCTCAAATCCTACCTAAAAACAATCTTAAAAATTGATAAAAATTGAAAAAAATGCCGTATTAATTATATAATGGAAAACTTGAGTGTGTAAATATTAAGTTGGATCAAAAGTTTTTGAATCTTAAGGGCAATTATATTTGTATTTTCACTAGTTATCTACAGAACTCTCATTTTTTATTAAAATTAGCGCCCAGGAAAATTTCTTTGAGATGCATGCTCCCTTTCTCCTCAAAATATTTGCTTCAAGTTGAGGACATTAATTCTAAAAGATTGGCCTCTGTTGCGCCAATCTACAGACAGACAAAATACGTATATTTCCTCTTTTCACATTTATAGATATAAATTTATAATGAACAGTAGATACAGAAGTCCTTTAATCTGAAAGGTCCATAATTATATATCATAAAAATATTTCCTAAAAATTTTTTTAATCTTTTCAAAAGTTTTTAAATGAAATTTTTATAAACTTGCTTAGGAAATGTTTGACATATTAATAGTTTAAATTGCAAAAAAAAAAATAATATTTAAATAACAAATTTAAATAATCAGCGTAAAATTTTTCCTGTATATTGGAAAAATATAAAATCAATATTCATTCCACTGGTCTCGTCAGAGTTGGGATAAATTTGCTGTTCAAAACAATAGCATATAATAAACATTTTGTTTTGTAAGTGAGCACATTTTAAAATATAATTTCAAATGCATTTGTATACTTTAGCAGTATTTTTGGTGATTATTGTCATTTTTATTATTAATGATAATTTTTAATATGAATTAAAATTTTATTTATTTCGCATCAAAACTGATAGCATATCTGTGAACTCGATGTTCGATCTTTAGGAAATTTTTGGTGTGCCGCAAGATAAACAATTTGAGAGCATTCCTCAGTTGGATCCTTGAAAAGACGAGGCTTCTGATCGATGATTATTTTGAATTTGAACATCTGAATACTTTTTTATAGTAACAGCCCCCAAATCGAATGATTGATTTCGAATTGCTAAAGCGCGTCCCTTAAGTTGCGTAATGTTACCAAATAATGATTTAAATTTAATTAGTTAAAAATCTTGCCTCTTTTCAGCCTGAACTATTATACTTCGGAAAGATTAATATTCCACGTCAATGAAATTCTTCTGTGCGTGTGACTCATATTCATGAAGGGCAAAATTGTGCGCCCTCATCATTTTTCTGTGGCATTTGCCGTCGCAATCGTGCTTTCAAGAAGATGATCTGTTTTCCATACCTGACGCGAATTTCCAATCGCTCGACACACCTGCTCTTCAAAACAAAGTACAAAATGCGAGACAGTGAATAAATAAACAAGAGATCTCTACGCAGATAATCCAAGCTACTCTGCAATCAATCAGATTTCTTTATATGTTTATTTTTTTTAATTTCTCAAAAAGCAAAAATATGATTCATACACAATTCAATGGTGGGGCATTTTTTGCTTTTTCCCCCTATACCTAGCAGTATTATGCAATGGACATGTATGTATCAATGGAGGAAATCGCATTTTAGAATCAAGTATCGTTTTTGATATCATTTTTATGAGAAGGTCGAGTCTTCTGCACTGATGCAAGAGAAAAATTCGTGCCCAGGACGGTAACAATGGCGTATTCATTTAGGTCAGGTAATTTGCAAGCAAGAAAACTTTATTCCTTTTTTTTACTAGGAAGAAAATAGATATAAATAAAATAAAAAAACCTTTATACGAATTAAACTACAAAAATTCTAGTGATCAGACAAATAATCTTTATCTTTGATTATTTGACCCGATTTTATATAAAACGTTTCAATGGATACGTTTTTTACTTCCTCACATACGAAATGTCGAAAGCGAGGCTTAGATGAATTTCCAGAATAAATATACTTTTCACGTCCATTCAAATACTATAATTCTAAAATGCAATGACTTCGATAAATCAGTCAGTCTTCAATCCGTCAGTCAATTATTAAGAAAAGTTGTGAGAAATATTAGAAACACTTGAAACGTTAAGTAAAAAATCCCGCTGCTTTTTTAGCAGATAAAGAGGCTATTTGCAAACTCAAAAAAGCTAGAGATGAATCATTATGAAGTGACACTTCAGTGGATTAGGAAAAATGTAAATATTACATAATATTCAAGCGAATGCCAAAAGAGATTCTTTACTTGTTCGAGGCAATATCGTTTTTGTTTGAATTTTTACCAACAATATGATTATGTTATAACGAAATAAATTTAAGTGTAACGAAATGAATTTAACGAAAAAAATATATTCCAGTGAATAAATAGAGCCTACTAGGTTTTCATAAAAACCCCTAAAATTTATGTCCAGTTTAAAATGAGCGATATTTTACTATTTAACGAATAACATGTTAAAGAATGCAACTGAAATTAGAATTATAGTTTGCTGTTTAATGTAAATGTTTCTCATCTTCGTACTAAATCATTTCAATGCCGTTTCAACATCTTTATTATATGCGGAGCTTAAGATGAACTCCGTGACATATCCCTTGAATCGTCAAAATCTGGAAGAGATGGATCTGGAGCAATTTAGATTGCTAATGGCGCTTTGAAATGGACCTATCGAAATATTATACAGTTTAAGAGTCAAGGCGGCACTCAAAATGCGCATTTGGAGTGAGCAGGAAGCACTGTTAATATCAATTTTGAAAGTAGACGACAATTCAATATTTCTTTCCATCGAAAATTTTTTCTGTGAGGGGAATCAGCTCTGCGTGCGAAGAAGCGTGAAAGTGTTTTTTTTTCCTTCCATTTACATTAAAACGCCTGACAACAAAATAATGTTCTACCCTGAAAAGGTAATTTTTAAATTTTATTTGGCTGAAAATCGCTTAATAGAAAATAGCTTTCATACACTCTGAAATTACTGAGGTAAAAGAAAAATTTTAATTAATTTTTTGTATAGGTATAGAAAATATATAAATAAAGAAAATGTCGGCTTGAAGTCGTTATTATGTTTAAAAAATTATTAAGCTAAATTGATTAAAATTGAGACCTATACTTTTTTTAAGGAGCAGAAAATATGCAGCATGGATATGCTAATTTCTTTTCAAATTTTCCTTTGAATATTTCCCCCTAAACTTTAAAACATATTTTGACGTGATGATTTGCCGGAAGAAATATTTCTACTCATCGGTAACAATGCTTTTCCTCCGGCTGAAGAAAACCGATTCACAGATATTCCAAGTCTTACTAGACCTTGAAAGCGAAGATAAAGATTTGAAAAATATAACAGTTTTGACGATATCTCTATTCCGATGTATCGAAAAAATATAACCCCTATTCAGATGTATAGAAAAAGCGACATAGAAAATTCCATATCCCGTTGGAAGACTATAAAGAACGAAACACTTATATGAGGAGTCAATTCTCTTTTTGGAGTACGATCGCATAACGAATGGGTCGTAGAATGCTATATGCTTTTCCTGATATTGCATGTTTGTTGTTAATTTTTGCAAATGCTGTCATTTTTGACCCTTCACTTGTGATTTGCTACCTGTTTCCTATCTTTTTTTGTATGTGAAATAAAGCTTCCTTATCCATTACCGAGTTTTTTTATACTCCTTGCATCGTACATCTGCTATATAGATTACCGTAACAATACTTTCAAAACTTTTCTAAATGCAACAATCACATTAAGAAGATCATTCATACAAATATCTTATGCACGAATATTTTCCTGAAGTAGCAATTCCACACGTTCTACTCTGACTCCCACGTCTCTATCCCCGCTACAAGAAAGAAAGATCATTATCTCCAATGAGGCGCGAATGAGCGGCGCGATGGGAGTCAATTACCGACGGAACTTCCAAATTCACTTAATCGGATGCTCCTCTCCTCAGGAAGGGAGTTAAATATGAGCGAAACATTTTAGTCTTAAAATAGAACGCTAATAAGAGAAAATTCGTCGCCAGATTATTTGAGAATGATGAGGCCAATAAAATCACTGAATTGTATTTATTATACAGTTAAAGAAGTAATCCTATTCACCAACTTTAATTTTTAATATCCTATTTATTGTTGGTAAATCTTAATCGAACATTTCCTCTTAATAAATTGAGCAAAAGTGCTTTTTAAATATGCGCTTATATTAATGCATTAAAAATGAATTTCTATTTTAGCAAGTTTCTATTTTTCCTTAAGAATATTTTTCACTTTAGTAGTTTATACTGCATAAGCTGCAATCCAAATATGCAGCCCCGTAAAAAAATAAATAAAGTATTTTGTTTATCATATTCGTTTTTATTACTATTAGCAGAGCGGCGCTGCAAAACAATTTGCTGAAAGGGGAAAAATTGTAACTCTTTCGATTATATTTTACTAATGAAAAAAAAAATCATCTTTATTCTGCTCTAAAATCAATTGCAACATTTCTTCAAAATCTTATACACAAAGAAAGTTATTTTTTATATATATTTTTCATATGAAATGGATGGAAGCTTTTAGTGAAAAATGCTACTTGTACTCTTGAGTAATAGCAATAGAATAGATTTTGCTACGTCTCGTAAAGCTATAGAATTTTATTGCAATAGCACGACGCTAAATTGTAAAAATTGTGTATAAATTGTAAAAAAAAAATTACTTACTTTCGTGAAGTGGTGCTACATAGTAAAGAATGCCTTCTGAATCATTATGACAGAAACTGATGCATATATCCTTACAAAACTAACATAAAAAATTATTTAGTGATCTTCGGAAAGTGAATGAATAGCTGATTTTCTATTATTTGTTAAAAACAAACAATAATGGCTCTCAAACACAAGAACGAAAAACAGTAACTTTAGATAACAAACTTAATACACATAATGACTAAACAATGTTTAACCGAGAAGTTTTTCCCTTAGGTGTTATTAATAATAACTGTAATGCTTTTCTCTTGCGTCATGTCACAGCTGTTAATTGAGAAAACTCGACTGCCATCCATCAAACATGGCCACAAAAACGTGAAACATATTTTTTGCTGGAGGAGAGACAATAAATAAATTTTAGGAGCTGTGTTCACTCATTTCGGGAAATCAAGATGCATCTGAAACTATTTTTTCTTTGCCAATGGGCCCATTCAGGAGGGAATATTCCTGGAGGGAGTTTTTATGGGAGAATTTCTTTTATTCCTTGATGTTTTGTCACTTAACTGAAAACGGACAACTTGATGATTACATTTATTTGGATTTTTTTTCCTCCATAAACCAGTGACATTGAATAGATTATCTGCACAGTATTTATTCCATTCAATGTGACTTGCATATACTTTGATCTGGGAACAGGTTTCGAATTTTAATCTTTTTATGTACACTTATTTAATCTGCCTTGTTTCATATCTACAAAGATATAATTTTGTATTAGACAGTTTTGGACTTTTCGAAACTTGTATTCAAAATATTCTTAACTATTATATCTTCAAAATTTTCATTAACTCGGCATTCATTTATTATTTTTAGAAGTTAATTATCAACCAAGCTCTTAATTTATTAAATCCGAGTTCCAAATAATAGCGTCGCTTAATACTAAATTTGAAATTTTTTTAAAGATTACATATCATTTATAATAATAAATTATGATTCGAAGACAGGAAAGTAGAAAATAGCAGTAAAATCTAAATTTTAGTATTCTGATAATTTCTTTTAAAATCTATTATTGATAGATTTATTTCTTTTTCTCTTAACCAAAAACGAATTTTGTTCTCGAATTTGATTTCGATTCTGTTTTATAAAGCAATATTCTCCGTAGAATTTTTCTATTTAAATAAGAATAAAATCTTTTTCAGTCAATATCACTCTTTGCCATTGTTTTATTATACGAAGTCTCTCCTACTTCTAGAACTCAAATTGATATTTCTGTTAATAAAAATATTTGTCTGAGCTATTTTTTGATAAACAGTAGGGGGCGGTGTCATTACATCTAGATAATTAAATATTAAAATGGAGGGTTAGTCTCTAATGGAGAGTTAGCGAATGCTAGTCTGGTTAAGATTATTATATTGAGCAATTATTGCAAATGCAAAGGAAACTTTATGAACTATGATTCTTTCTGCATTTCGTTGATTTTTATCTTCTTATCATATTTTAAAAACGTTACAACCATTTATAATCATAGTAATTATTTGAAATAATTCTGTGCTTTAAAAGAATCAATAATTAGGAGTCCAGCGAGTTAAAGATCGGAGTAAGAAATCACAAGCTCTAAGACCTTGATTTTAATGAACATAATAGTAAAAGCTCATACATCATTACGCATTTTAGCCAGGAATTGTTTCTTGCAATCAGGAAGGTTCAAATGTCCAGACTGTTTCCCATGAAAATTCTGCTGGAAAGCTATCGACGCTCTCTCAGTAAGACTTCTGATTCTTTACCTCGAATCCTTGAGCCGCGAGCAAGACAAGATGTGTTAGACGAAGAAACGAAAAAGTGTCTAATGATTATTTCTAGGAATTCATAGTAGCTTCAACAAGTTTTAATGTTATATAAACATTATTCCTTACGATGCGTCAATCATTCGTCATCTTGTAAGGAGCAATCCCAATACTGTCTTCATTACTTATTGCGTCTTCGGGCTGGCCGTGGTTAGCGCTTTGAGTTGCCATTCAGTTTACCCATCCAGCTCTTGCAATTTGGTTTCCTTCCAATTATTTATTTATTTAATTTTTATAACAACATTTAGAGGAACGTATAAATTTGCGTTACTTTCTTTTCATTCAATGATATTTTCACAATATTTTATAATTACAATAATTTAATTAAAATTTTTAAAGAAACACAATAAAGGAATGGAATAAATTTTTAAACACAAATTATTCCGTTTTAGGCATGCCCAGACTTACTCGCTTTGATATACACAACTCTTTAAGGATGCGTTTTAGTATAGAATGCATACAAAAGACAAATAGCTTCAAATTCCGTCGTTGGACTTTAAATAGTTCAAGGCGTTGTTACGGCTTCGAACTGCCCTACCATTTCCGCTGGTTCGATACCGGTCTTATAATTCTTATTTATTTCACATTTTTTTATTTAAATTACAACTTTGGGAGACTTTTTTTTTTCATTATTTTTCCTGCTGTAATATTTTTAGCAAGATTTCATATAATTTCAGTGTTCAATATTTCATACAACAACTCGAAGGATTAAATTTTTAAACACAAACGATCCTACTTTAGGCATGTGAAGACTTATTCCAACTAATAGACACAGTTGTTCTATGTAAAGATGCACTTTAGTATAAAATACAGGGTGGTTATAATTAAAGTTACCCTGTTTAGACTTACGTAGTGCCCGCTCTAGTTTAAGGATGTCGAAGAAACTTGATATTTAGGTTGTATGGATCATGGGGGGAAAAAATCTGCAATAAAAAAATTAGTTCAAATTTCGATCGATAGATGGTGGTTTTCATGTACGATAAAGGCCGTTATGCAAATTTAGAGTAATTTATAAAGCCAGTACTCACTGCCGAAAAATCATTCTTCGCCATGTTGTTAGAGAAGAAAGGAAGAGCTTTACTGATAAAATTGTTTTATTAGAACAGCATAATTTATCAGCTGCACTGCGAGAATATCGGCACTTGAAAGACTTATGAAAAGGGCCTATGTCCAGGCAGGCTTGGAAAAAGAAGATTATTAAATTTGAAGAGACTGGAGAGTTTGGTGTGGTACAAGGAAGAGGACGGCAGCGGATTTCAAATGAAACTGTTGAAGAAGTCGCTCTTGCCGTGGTCGTAAAAGCGTCTGATTCGTAATATTCTTCATCAAGTGCTCAAGCGGTGACACGTGATTTGTCCCTCCCTTGATCTACAATACGGAACGTTCTTCTACACATTGTAAAGAAGTATCCCTACACATCCATCATGTGCAAGCGCTGAATCCTGCAGACCCGGAGAATCGAAATCAATTTGCTAGAATTTTTTAGCCAGAATAGCCTTTGACAATTCATTGCCTTGGAACATTTTGTGGTCGGACGAGGCTCATTTTACCCTAGGCGGAGCAGTTAATACTCAGAACTGTCGCATATGGGGTACTGAAAGTTCAAATGATGTGCACGAACAGTCTCTACATCCTGATTACATTACTGTATGGTGCGGTTTTACTGCTAATTTCATTCTTGGTAATTTTTTTTTGAGGAGAACATGCTTCAATGCCCTCAAAGGTTTCCGTTACGGGTGCCCATTACCGCTACCTTCTTTAGCAGCAAATAATTTTTGCGTTACAAGAACGAGAATGTTTAGGGACTACTGTCTTCATGCAAGATGCATGAAGACAGACTTCATGCACCACCTCACATTGCTCGACCAGTGACGACATTGCTTCTTGCCTATTTTGAAGATCAACGGGTAATTTCAAGAAGTTTTACAACTGCCTGGCCCCCACGTTTACCGGACATGAATCCCTGTGATTTCTGGTTGTGGGGATTCCTGAAAGGTCGTGTCTATGGAGGAAGCCTACGGACTCTGCATGAATTGAAAGCAAGCATAACACGTCTTTTTGCTGCAATTGATCGAGAAACCCTTCTTCCCACTTTTGAATACGCCATAATATGATTTGAACATATGCTTGACGTAAATGGAATGCACATTGAACGTATATTGCAATTAAATAAAGTTTTTAACTTCCAAATCGCGTTTTTAGTTTTTCATGCGCCGCCTTCTCATCTGACGGCTGAAATTGGAACTAATTTTTTTCAATGCAGATTTCTGTTCCCCATGATCCATACAACCTAAGTATCAAGTTTCTTCGACATCCTTCCACTAGAGCGGACACTACGTAGGTCTACCCTGTATATGGAAAAGACCAGATAAATAGCTTTATATTTTCAGGTGTGTTGTCGTTAGCTTAGATGTTAGTGCTTGGGTATCCATTCCTTCAACGCCGGTTCGTTCCTAGCCTTAGAAATTGTGTTTTCTTTCACTTTTCGTCCATTTATTTAAAGTAACTTAGTGGGAGGTATAGATTTTTTCTTATTTTTCCTGCAATAATATTTTTCCTGAGATTTGAATGATTTAAAAAAAATAATTTTAAGGAAATACAACAAATCAATGGATTAAATGCCGAAACACAAACGAGAACTTTGCCACTTTGACTTAGATTTACTCGCTTTAATATACATAGTTTTTTTACATGCAGGTGCACTTTAGAATAACATGTAAATAGAATACAAAGGCTTTAAATTGCTTCCTTCACTGTTTCGTATTTGGAATTGTTGCCAGAGCTTCGATGCATCATGAAATTCACGCGGGTTCGATGACGCACTTGCAGTTTTGATTTGTTCAAATTTTTATATTTTAACTTAAAGTAATATATATTTTTTTCTTAAGTTTTCACTCACCAATATTTTCTATAATTTATTTAAAATTCTTTACGAAATAGTATAAATAAATAGAATGAAATATAAACCTAACAATCCCACATCAGGCTTGCGCAAACCTGTTCGCTTTGGTATACACAGTTCGTTTAAATAGGGATTCACTTTATAACAGAATGTTTACAGAAGAGTGGACAATGGCTTTAAATTGCATCGTTGCCGGTGTTGTTAAAGCTTCGAACCGCTGTGTAGTTTATAAAGGTTCGATACAGAATTTTTCTTTCAATTTTCTTTTCTTTTTTTATAATAATTTAATTCATTACTTTTTATGCAGTTATATTTGCATCAAAATTTCACATAACTTTAATAATTTATTTAAAATTCTTAAGCATAAACGATCGTGATTTAGGCACGCGCATACTTATACGCATTACTATGCATAGTTCTTTCACTTAGAAATGCACTTTAGTACAAAACATACGCAGCAAAATGACTTGACATTTCGGAGCTCGATTCATCGTAATTCGTTACCATTTCGAGCTACCAGGCAGATGGCTCAGGTTCAATTCCGATCTGGCAATTCTGCTTTCTTTCGCTTTTTATTTACTTATTTTTTTTTTAAATTTTAACTTAAAGTCATGTATTTTTTTCTTACTTTTTCACTCATTAACATTTTTGGCAAAATTACAATAATTTCTAAAATTTATTTGAAATACTTAAAGAAATACTGTAGTATATAAATGGAATGAAATTTATACCCAAACAATCTCATATTATGCATGCGCAGAATTACTACGTTTGGTATGCACAGTTCTTTTAAATAGGGACACACTTAAGTATAGAATGTTTACAGAAAACTAGACAAAGCCGTCAATTTTTTTCATTAGACGCGTCGTAGTTGGTTTCGCTGTTAGCAGTTCGAACCGCAATGTAGCTTACGTGAAATCGATGCGGTATTGCAATTTCGTTTTCTTTCAATTTTTCTTTTTTTTATTATTATAACTTAGAGTCGTGTATTTTTTTTTCCTTCTTTTTCCCTCAGGGATTTTTAATAAAATTTCCTATAATTTAAATAAATTTCTAAATACAAACGTTTCGTATTAAGCACGTGCATATTTATTCGCATTAATATGCACTGACCTTTTGCTCATGGAAACACTTTTGTGTGGAGAAACACAAAATTATGCAAAAGCTGAGAGAAAAGTGTTAAATTGTGACGTCAGTTGTGCAATAGATACTTTAATTACTTGCCGATCTGTTTAATCAGATTTTGATCCAAATTTTTCAAAATTTGTTTTCTTTCTTTTTTTTATTATAACTTAGAGAAAAAAATTTCTTTCGTATAAATTTTACTTTTCTTTAAATTATATTTTTATCAATATTTTATATAATTTAATTTAATGAAAGTATTAAATTTTATGTATGTAATTTTAATTAAATTCTTAAACAATCATCGTAATTTTATGTAATAAATTTCTAAACACAAACCAACCCATTTTAGGTATGAGCATATTTATTCACTTTAATACATGCAGTTCTATGTAGAGGTGCAATTTAGTAAAAAAAAAAAGAAAAGAAAAAATGTATGCAGACGCTCAGACAAAAGCATTAAATTACATCGTCGGATTCGTTGTAGATACTTTATTTGTTGGCGCTACGCCCTGCCTTGCCATTCACGCAGGTTCGATGTCTATATAGCTATTTTGTTTTATTTCAATTTTTTTTATCTTCTTTTATTTACTATAATTAAGAGAACAATTATTTTTTCTTACTTCTCATGCATTGATATATTTAGAAAAATTGCATATAATTTCAATAATTTATTTACAATTTTTAACGAAAGACAATAAAATAATGGAATAAATTTCTAAACTCAAGCGATCCCGATTTAGGTAAGGAAGAACTCACTAGCTAAGATATACACAGTTTTATATATATATATATACGGTGCGTCGTTCGACGTACCGTAATGGTCGGTTTTGTTACTGTTTCGAATTGCCCTGCAGTTTATGCAGCTTCGAATCCGATCACGCAATTCTATTTTCTTCCATTTTTTACTTACTTTATATTTTTTTATTTTAGCTTAGAGTAATGTATTTTTTTTTCTTAAATTTTCACTTATTAATATTTTTGGCAAAATTTCAATAATTTCCATAATTTATTTAAAATTCTTAGCGAAATACTATGAATAAATATAACAAAAATTAAACTCAAACAATTCTATATCAGATATGCGCTGACCTACATGCTTTGATTTAAACAATTGTTTTATATAGGGACACGCTTTAATATAGAATGTATACAGAAGCCGAACGAAATGGCTTGAAATTGCTACGTTCGACGTGTCGTCTTTGGCGGTATCATTAGAGCTTCGAAGCTTATGTGGGTTCACTCATCGATGAGACTTAGAAAGTTTTTTTTTTTTTTCATTTTTTTCATTTTTTATTATAATTTAGAGGCAACTATTTTTTTCATTCATTTTACTGCAGTGGTATTTTAATAAAATTTCATATAATTTCAATAATTTATCTTTAATTTTTGAAGAAAAGCAGTAAAACAATAGAATAAATTTCTGAACTGAAACGATTTTATTCATGTGCAGACATATTTGCATTAATATACACAATTCTTTTATGTAGAGATGCATTTAACAGAGTGCGGCAAAAAAAAAAAAAAAAAAATTCGGACAAAGTTATTACATCAAAGAATATAAATTAATTAATTTCTTTTAATTTTTTTTCTTTTTGTCTATTACTTCAATTACAACATATTTTATAATGTATCTTTTAGTTCACTTATTGTTTTTTGACTTTTTTACAATGCCAAACAAAAGATCTGCTATTTTAGAGCTGTTTAAGCAAGGAAAACAACAGTATGAAGTCGTTTGTTTGCTTAATGTGCCTCTGCAAACAGTATCTGATGCTATCTATTGTTCCAAAGAGCTTGGCAATGATGTCTATAGTCCAGGAAGTGAACGAAAACGTATGGTGAACACATTCAACAGCCATAAGGTTATCAAAAAGCCAGTTCAATGAAATTAGAAGGTATCCATGAGAAAGGTCGCTCGTGAACTGGGAATAAGGGACCGATCAGTGCAACGAATAGCAAAAACAGAGCTTGGATTGAAGCCTTACAAGTTCCAAACAGTTCAGCATCTCACTGAAGAAAACAAATGCTTGTGGCTCCTAAGACACCGAAAACTTTTGAAATAGGCCACATGTCAGCGCCGTGAGAGATTCCATTTTATTATTGAGAAGCTTTTTACCGTCCAAAAGCTCATAACGCCTAGAACTATAGGATCTAATCAGTAGACTCTTCAAGCCCTTCAGCAATTGTTGAATATCGCTGAAATCCAAAGTCTATCATGGTCTGGGACGGAATTTGCGCAAGTGGCAAACACCTCTTGTTTTATGGATGAAGGCGTTGAAATAAATCAGAAAGTGTACCATGCGGGGCATTCTAGAAGATGTTGTATTTCCGTGGCAAAAAACGCAATTCGGTCATGTAAAATGGGAATTTCAACAAGACTTCGCATCAGCTCACAAGGCTAAAAAGACAGAACAGTAGTGGAAGGAACATTTTCTGGATATCATCTGGAGATTGGGCAAAATATTCGCCGAATCTCAATCTCATGATTACAATGTATGGTCTATTTTGGAGTCTTGTGCTTGCACTAAGCGACATAAAAGTTCAGACTCTCTAAAGCAATGGCTTCGGCGGGAATGGGATTGATTAAAGGTAGGAGATTTGAGGCCCGTTGCTAAAAATATCACTAAGCGTGTGCACCTCTGCATCACTTCAAAAGGCGGTCAGTTTGAAACAAATTAAATTTATTTATTAGCAAAAGTCTACTCTTATCATTATTTGGTATATTTTGTTAATTTATTTATTCTTAATCAAGTTATATTAAAAATTGTTTGTCCTAGTTTTTCTGCCGCACCCTGTAGCATAAAATGTATGCAGAAGGGCAAACAAATCGTTTTAAATTGCGTCATGGGACGTGTCGTAGTCAGCTTAGTTGTTTACGCAGATTCGAACCCATTCTTAGAAAAATTTTCTTTCACTTTTTATTGCCTTTTTTAAGTGTAATTTAGAGGAATGTATTTTTATTCTTTTGTTTCGATGCAGTGATATTTTCAGCAAGATTTCAAATAATATATATATATATATATATATATATATATATATATATATATAATTCTTAGAAAAATACAAGAATTCAATGGAATAAATTTCTAATCACAAGCGATTTCGTTTTAGGCATGCACAGGCGTATTCGCTTTAATTTACATAGGTTTTTTTTATGGAGAGAGAGATGCATTTTAGTATAGAATGTGTATAAAACAGTAGGCAAACAGCATTAAGGAGTGGTAGGAGGAAGAAATTCAAACCATCCGTGACCGAGACTTTCAGCCTCCTTACAAAATGTTCTATGCTTATTGAAATCTCATCTAAACTACTCTGTATAAAACACACCATTGATTCTTGGGACCCCGATTGGTTCTTACTTGAATATGAAATAATAGAAATTTCCCCAAATCTTCATAAATTTCCATCCTATCATTAGAATAATTGCAACTGTCTAACTAATAATCTGTTATTAAAAAAATTTCATATATGTTATTGTATTTGCTGTTTCTATTTATTACAAATAAAAATGAAATTGGGTATATCCATGCAGGCAAGAAATTTTTTTATCATATGAGCATAAAGTTGATTAGTGAATCGAAGAGACGAATTACATATGTAAAATAAACTAACGCACCAATAAACCCAACAAAATTTATTTTTCAGTACTTTTTGAAACAACAAACTAATATAAAATAATAAATTTTCTATCCCAAAATTCCTTTCCTTTTTCTGTTGTGTGCAGGCGGATACCTGCCAAGAATTCAACAAACCCAGTTTATTCATTTCTATTACTGCCTCAAAAGTACACATTCAATCCAATTTTTAAAACTAGCGAAAACAAAATAATAAAACATTTCCCACGTTATCCATTAAGGAGCCTACGTGCCATTGACAATTGATGAACGATGTGTGGTGCAGTTTGCAATCAGGAGAAGGAGACACGAAAGAAGCAAACCTAAAAAGCAAACAGTTTGGTATCGAATAGGAACAGAAGGGAAAAGAATGACAGGAATCACGTCAATGAATTGTGGTATCAGAAGGTCACAGAATAAAGAGTTCGGTGGGGATTGTCCTGCTGTGCATCGTCAAAAACTGAGGTGTAAAGTATTGAGGATGTGTTCACTGAGAACTGTAGTCGAGTAATTTTACCAAAGTATCATTATGAACAACTTAATAACTAATTCAAATTAAAAAATATTTATACTAAACCAAATTTAATTTTGAATATCAAGAATCAATTTTCTAGGTACTAGAAGTTTGGATATGCTGTTTGAGATTCCGTTCGCACAACTTTAGATGTTTGATTTCTATTGACTAAGCATAAAGTTAACTTTAACTTAACATTTTCAACTAGAGTTTCTGTCCTGGCCGCCATAACACATACTTCTCAAGGCATAATTTATTTTTTAGCCGTTTTTCTTGCGTAAGCAAACTGTGTCCTTTAAATCTTATTTAACAATAGAAATAAATATACATATATAGACTATACACGGAATTGGCCTGAAAATGGAATGTCAACATCCTTTCGGTTCATACCGAATCCGCTGTTCATCTCCCCCGCTACTGGAGCCGCTCTTTGACACATTTTTTTTTCTTTGTTAAAATCCCTATATTTTCAACATCGGATCCCATTTCAGAAAAGTATATTTCATAATTGAAGTTCTCGACTCGCGCCTCCGTTAGCAACGTCTTACTAAACACGTTTCTAAAATTGGCTCTACATGAATAAAGTTTGCTGATCCCTGACCTATTCCAATGACTGAAACCGAATTTATTCCTATTTGACTCTCTTTTTATTATTTTTGTTATTATTAATAATCAGCTAAGACGAAAATTACAACTTCAGTTTGGCAAAGGAAGTGTAGTATTAAAAATATAGTTTTGACCATTTGTTGTCCATTTGGGGGGCGATAATAAAAGGGCGTGTATAATTCTCATGTTTAAAATGACAAGTACTCAAAGGTTTTGAAGTTCAAACAACTTTTTCTTCAACCCTGAAGATCACCGAAGCACACAGATGTGATCTAAGGTTGTTGAACTGTTGTACGAGTAAGATCTCCTGGTTTAGTTTCTTGCAGTCTGGAAGTGGCATTTATAATATGAGCTCTGTTTTAGTATTTTTCAAAAACATAACATATCAATTTTATATTTTTATGTTACATATATTTTGTAATACTTGTAAGAAAATAAAACAAACCAAGAAACAAATCTTGCCTTTGGTTTATCTTTCGAAGTAATACATTATGTTATATTTTATGTTTCATAGTAAAGTGAAGAAAACTAAGAACGGGTTTTCGATAAATTCTTTTGCACCAGTTGGATTCAAAATTTTATACAAATTTAAAGTGTTGGTGACAAGACCATATTTCATTGTTTAACCATTGCATTTGTGCGTTATCGAGTGCAATATCTAAATGTATCTAGATACAACTCACCAAAAATTTTGTTCACTCAAGGAATAGAATATATAGAAGAAATTAAGAAATAAACTTCACACAAAGTTTAATTGAGCAAAGTTTATTTAACCACTAGCAGAGGATAATTGCTATCTCTCTCTTTTTTTTT
>JAPMOR010036729.1:855885-912293 GCA_026543865.1 Argiope aurantia
TATATAAAGGAAGAAAAACTGAACTGCCTTATTTAAAAAAGAAATGCTTTTAGATTACTGAAATTCTCTCGGAATTTTATTCACCAGATTCTTCTTTTTTCAAAACTATAAAAACATATTTACTCTTGACATACCGAACTGCAGCTGCAGAAAAAGAAATTGAAGACTAATATATGATGTACTAACTTAATTCAGAAAAAAAGGGACTATTAACATTTCGAAAGTTTAAAAGTTAAGTGAAAAATATTTTTGATTTGCATAGTTTATACGGATCTTTTTCTTCCTAGGAATTTATAATGAAAATACCGCGAGCATGTTATTAGTCTTACAATGTGAGAAAATTGTTAGGAAGTTACGAATTCGCTTAAAAGTTCTATTACAGTAATTAAAATATACATATAAACTAAATTTTATATTAAGAGGATTCTTAAAATGAAAGACGGAAAAAAGTTCGACAAAAAATTCGAGAGATCCCGCGATGTTCTTTAACGAAATATATATATATTAGGATGAAATCCTCCTAGTTTAAGGAAATTATTCAAATTGAAATATACTCCATAATATATGAGAGCTTAATAGGTCATATAAATTGAAAAATAGAGAAAGGCTCAAATGTTGACATAACTTCCACTGTTCTCGACAAAATTGGGATTTTTGTTGACATCCTCGTATTTAAAGTATATCCTTCAAATGGTGTTCTCATAGAGAATGAACTTTTCTATAAAATACTTCTAATCTTTGAAATGGTTGATCATTCGATGCAGGTAATTGAAACAAAAAATTATTTTTATCCTACAAAAGCGAAGCTACATTTCAACAATGATTTATTTCATTATTTGATAAAATCTCTGTTTGAATAATTTGTATATCAGCTTTTTCCAATGACACTGAACTTTCTTTTAAGGAAACTTGTGCCTTAAATACTTGAACTCAGTCCTCTGAATTTTTAGACATTTTGCGCCCTGAGAACTCAGAGTGCCGAAACATTCATCCTTCAAATACAAGAGGAAAAAAACCTTTACTTTTTTCAAAACTGCAATGACATCTTCCCTTATCAAGGAGTTAAGAAATTGTTTTGACCCTTTCTTCTTTAGGATTAAATAATGCTCGGTTGTTTGATAATCACACTTAAGTAAGGAATGGTGGGAAAATTCATAGAGGCATTCTTGTGGTCTTGCATTCTTGGCACTTTGCTCGGCTTCAGTATTGAAAGAGTACATATTGACTTTTCTCGTAATGACCTACTCCCATTGTTTCAAAAATGAATGCGTTCGTTGAGTCAACAGAAATGCGAATAATCTGACTTGGTATTATTTTTACTACCCTTATATAAAAGAAATTGCATTTCATTTCATTTTATCATTATTTAAGACTCGTTAAAAATATGTTTTAGTTATTTTTAAAGGCTATTATTGACCCTTTTAAAATATACAACGCGGACAATAACACAAGGGTAGAATATCGATCCACTTCACCCGCGAGTCTTTTACGTCCTGGCGTGAACCTGAATGTGTTGCGAAACTGACTGTTACCAGCTAAATATCATTAAATTTGTCTATTCGCCACTGTGGAGCCTATTTTTCACCCCAGCCTTTCCGCCACTGGTTTCTTAATTAAGAATAATGTCCTGCGCTTTGTAATAAATAACGACTGGTGAAGGAGTGCGAGACTGTATCAGCTCGGCCCCGTTGCGAGGGCACTAAAAGCCGCCTAACGGCGCCGATGTTTCTTTTCCCTTTTGAAGTGCCGCACGAAAAATTTTTGATATACAGATGAAGATGGGTAAAAAAACTGCATTCGAACTTGGATTGATGTTTTCTCAGTGCATAATTGGGAACAATTAACCAGCAGCAATATCAAAGTACAGGAACTTTTGGAGATAAAAATAAGCATCCCAAATTTAGGCATGTGATGTCAAAACAAAGTTTCATGGGTTAAAAAAAAGGAGAATTGGATGAATTTAGGAAATTCTTATTTTTTATACATTGTGTTAGTAAAGACGAATAATCGGAAACATGAATTAAAAAAGCAATAAAAATAAGTTTTAATTCGAAATTTAAATTCGGAAAACATTTGGAAAAAATAATTTAATTTATTTTTTGCGATTTACTAAAAGTAATGAATACAAACAGCAGATATAAATGCAAAATTATAGATATATTTTTTTGAGTTTCCAATCAATAGTGTAGCTAAAAGTCTTCAACTTTAAATTGAGGAAAAAGTGAAGGCTTCATTATATATAATTAGTAATATTAAAAAAAAGAATTTAAAAATATTTTTTTAAACACAAGTGTGAAAAAGTTATTCGCTAAAAATTAAATTTAAATATTTCTATCTTCGTTCTACTTTTTAGATATATAAAAATTTCAAGTTGGAAATATATATTCTAGTTCACTGCAAACAGCAAACGTTTCCGGCAAAAAAAGAAACCTGAACAGTTTGATAAAGTGTTTTAGGCTAAAGGAGCATGCAATGAAAATATGAGTAGAGAGAAGAAAACTCATAACTTGTCAATAGCATATTTTAATAATAAATTTCAGTAATGCATTTCAAGAATAAATGTCACTAGTAAATTTTAATAAAGAATCTAATGTATTTTTTTAAGATTTCGAAAGTCAGCTATTTTTTTTATTTAAGATATATAAAAACGTAATTTACAAACAAGTATTAAAGAATTTCTTTCATCGGAGAAATAAATATTTTCGAAATAAAACCCTTTATTTGTAGAATTCCAGAGATTTCCTTCACAATTTCCTGGAAAGAAAATATTTTCTTTCTTTCCATTACGAAAAACATTTTTTTTGGAACAAATTGAAAAATAAACTAACATCAAAGCTACGTTCAAAAAGTGAGTAATAAATGCTTCAAATTTATATATAAAAAATTTATATTTAAAATAAAATATTTCATTTTTTTTCTCTTACTTTCACAACTGAATGTTTCTGTTGCAAAATATAAAAATAATAATATACAGAATACTTTCCAGAAAGCTTTGGTACTCATTTCTTAGAAAAACTAAGAAAGCTTAACATATTTTATTGGTAGAATATTTTACAATATTTCTATGGGAAAATACATTTGGACGTATACGGAGACAAGATAATATAGCTGAGATAAAATAATGTTCAAAATAACATCGCATTATATTCGAAAAACAAAAAAAGTCTTGACTCGTCATTTATGTATTGATCAATATATTCAATTTCACAATTCCTTTCTTGGCTTCATCATTCCTTCAGTATCTCTATACATGATTTGTGAAAACCTTCACTAAAACTTTACTTTAAATGAGAGAATTTTTCATTTTGTTCTATAAATATTTTCCCCAATAAGAATTCGCAAAAGTAAATCCTAAAATTGCTTCTTTTTCAGCAAAAGATTTCAGAACGGATGACTTTTGCTAATATTATCAACACTTAACTTCATTTTAGTTTGCGATTTTTTTTCCCCCTCAGCTACTTCTGTGCAAATGGCAAGGCACGAAGACGCATTTTCTTAATCTTCTGTCTGCCCCTGTCCACATGACCGTGAAATTAAAATTTAAAAGTAATATTTAGAAAAAAAAAACCCTTTAGTTTACCCTTGTGTAATGACCTCTTAAGTAATGAGAACTGCTTTTCGGAGATTTTCATTTATTTTCTTATATAGTTAATACATGCATGAAGTATTCATTCGCTCGCTGTTATTCAGAATATTGAAATTTTGCGCACACGCATTCCCGAAGATAATAGGGCATTTTAATATTTTTAGAATTTAATTGCAGTTAATCAATCAATTAAATTTTAATTCAATACATGTGGTTCCCTTTCATTCATTCCGTTCCATTCCTTAAATTTTGGCAGGAAATAATTTTTTTTCTTTAAAACATTGTTTGAATTGAAACTAATGAAGTGTCCATTTTGCATTCTTTAATACACTGCTTACAACAATAATCTTTCTTACTCATTTCCTCGTGATTTTGATGCCAGGAATGAAGTGAAATGGCAATTGATCAATGGATGCTCGTTTCATAAAAGTAAGCGGAAACGCTTCAGTTTTCATTCCTGATCCGATTAAAGTGAAGAGGCATCATTTTCTACTCAAAAATGTCCATTTTGCTTTACATTTTAATGGATACTAAAATTATAATTTTATAATAGAACTTATTTTATTAGTTCAACAATTTTTAAATTTTATTTAGTTTTTAACGTCATTTTATGTTTACATTAGAATGACTCTTAGAATTCATGGAGATTTCTAATGTTTGTTGATATTCTTTAAATAGTTTTAATATGTTTAAATTGATTTCTATATAAAATTTAGTATATTCTATGAAAGTACTTTTATATTTAAAAAAAATGAAAGTAGAAAATGTGTTCTAAGTTTAAAAAAAAGAAACTTTTACTCAAATTTTCTCACTCTGTTGGCTTAATAACTCGAGTCGAAACTTAATAAAATTTTCTTAAGACAGTTTTGTCTGTCTTTTTTTATTATTATTGTAACGAGAAAGTAGATAATAGAAGGTATTTCAGATTTGAAAGGAATGTGTAGACTATTTCGATGTTCTGAGGTTCTTTTCAAGAAAGAAACACAATCACTTTTTCTTCAGGTTTACTCATCGATTTATGGACATGACTCAATGAGCAAAACCATCCAGAGTTACAGAAATCAAGTAACAAAATACTTTTATATCATTTGTATAGGCAAGAAATTTTAAAACGTTCCTCCAATGTATAAAAAACTGAAAATATAAATATGTGTTTTGATAGCATCATCTATTTATAAGAAAAGGTATAAATTCGATAAGTGCCAACTGCAGATGGTGTGGTTGCGTATGTTCGATTTTACATTCATTTTTGTTATGATTGCTATAACAACAGAATTATCTTAATTTTTTTTTTTTACTCATTTTCATGTTTTGGACAAAATATTTCACAATAGTAAAGGCAAATTGTTGGATTTGCCTTCTCTTGAAAGCAGCATGGCAGGAGAATATAAACAGAATTGCCAGAAAGGAAAAAAACTGGCCTACGTGTAGAATAAAAGTGGGACATAAAAGAAATGCGGGACCGTGTCTGAAAATGGATCGCGATTTGGGATGATGGATGTTTTTATCCCCAGAGGAATGCAGACATAATGATGCAAGTTATTGAGCATTTTCCTTTCATTCATAATAAGAAGCCAGAGGCAATATTTCTTGAAATGGTTGATTTCAGATATTCTGCTGCTTGCTTCGGAACAAAATAGAAGTTAGGAGTTAAAATAGAAGTTTAAATCATAGGTTTTAAATTAACGACATTTCTTATACTTTTGGAAATCATTTTCCACAAAAAGAGACGCCATTAGACACATTACATGATGTATTTACATGCCCAGTAATAGTAAGAATTTTTGGATATTGCAGGTTAAAAAGATTTTGTTCGTCAGACAAAATTCTCCTCAGTACTTCAGAATTTTAACGTTTCCAAACGCAACAGTAATAGAAAACATTTCTTGTAACATAGATTATTTCAATAACTTGCAATTCTCATTCCTTCAATACATTTGAGATCTCGATTATTTGATAAATTGTTTGGCGTTCAGATGAGATAAAAGATTGTTTGAAACATAAATCCATTAAGGAGTCAATTGTAATGTCTGCCTTGGACGTGTTAGTGTGAATCCAAAGACCCCACGAGGGCTTTCTGCCAAAATGGCATGCACAACGCTTTGGCTACATTTTCGCTTCTTTGAAATAATGTGCAAACACGCAATGGTTAACACATTGCCATGCGTAAGATCTGCAGCCGTTATGTATGGCAACTGGACGAACACATACATAACGGTTATAACCATTTTACATGTTGCCGTTTATTTTTTTAATGGGTTGAAGAATGATGGTTTTAGTCATCTTACAGGTTTTCTTTGATAAAAAAGAAATCATGACAGTTTAACTTCTTTACTATTTCTTCAATAATATATTGAAGAAAAAATTATGAGACATGAATGATGTGAAAACAATTTCAAATCAAAATCAAACGTCGTTTATAGCAGCTAAAATGTTATACTAGGTTTCTCACATTATCTTTTATTTCTGAACGTTTTTCATATGCCAGGTGTTTGAAAAGTGTATTTCTTTTAGGACTAGATATGCAATCTCTATGTATTCTTCAATGAATTATTGAACACTTTTGTTTTGACATTACTGTGAAAGTATGCGAGTTACAAATTTATTGCAAAGCTTTCGACGACTGCAAAAGTTTTGTTTGTATTTATTTATTTAAAGAAACACCATTGAGTTCATAATCGTATTGTCTTCGCAAGGATTGTAGCTATTATTTTTTTTATTTGTGACTCAAAAATAAAGAATAATGATTCCAGTTGACGAGAGCCTTTCAGAAAAAAATAAATACTTAGGAGAAAATGTGAAAATTCTGTCGTCAATCATGAGCGGACAGTTTATTTTCTGGTGATAACAATTAAAAAAGAGCTTTGTTGGTCATTGTAAGGTGTGTTTTAATGAATAATATTGTAATAAGTTAAAAATACCCATAACAAAATCTAGCGACATCATTTTATATACAGTTGCAAACATCGGCTTTACTGTTGAGTGAAATGTGTTTGCTTTTTTATGACGAAGAACCTTTTTCATTAGACTTTCATTACTCAATAATTTACTGTCAAATATGTAAAATCCATGTAAACCACTTCATTCCATATAAACTGTGGAAAGGTAAGAACAATATCCTCTACCAATGTAATCATTTCAGGTTTCAATTATGAGTTGAAATTCAAAGAATAAACTACAGTTTTCTATTTCTGAAAAGGACCCTTCAAAACAGAAATCGCAAAGGGGAGAATTTCGAGATTCATCTTTCCTTAAAAATGGCGCGGTTGTAGAATGAAAGGATCGAGAGAAAGGACGGCTCACGTATAAAACAAAAGGAGTGGAAGGGATGATGAAAAATGATATCAGATTTGAAATGATGGATGTTTAGTGTCAGGAAAAATTCGCACTTAACGACCGGAGCTATTGGTTATTTTATTTCCTTTCATACTGCTAGATCAGAGTTGATATTGGGCTGGTGAATGTTTATTATTCTGGTACAAGCAACATTTTAAAAAATGAATGGCAATGAAATGAACTTATGCATTAAACTATATTAACAATCACAAATAATACAATGTGCTTAACCCTACTTATTTGCAGAACTCATCATATATCTTAACGAATGTAGCATTTTTGTAATGAAATTTGATTGGATGCATCTCTTAAACAGATGGTATACTTTAAAAAAAATCATCGCCATCTTATATAACAAATTATTCACAACATGGATAAGAATCAAAATTTTACAAAAACGTTCATTTATCCTGTGAGAACAGGATGTTGTTTCGGTTTGAGGTTTTTAAAGCCACATTGCCAGTAAATTGGCAATTTATCGCTTTTGGGGGACCATTTTTATGCTTTTAGAGTTGTTAGAAAATGATAAAGAAGGCTGTCCTATTTGATGACTTATCACCAACAAAAACTTACAACTTGGTGCGAATGTCCTCCATGCTCCGATTCTCCTGTCTGTCCAATAAATCAGGGTCCTAAGAAATTATCGTCCGAAGAAGCACAGAAGCCATCGCTTTTCTAAAAGTTGACGTCTGCGCAATACAATAGTCACATGATCATTCCAATAAAGTTTAACCAAATTTTCGCAAAAAAAGAAAGATATAAAGTTTCGGAGTACTTCGGGAAAAAGATTTGAAACTCAAACGATTTTGACATGAAAAAAAAACAACATCGTTTTTCTTCATGTCGCATGCGTCATCTGATAGTCGCTTGATTGTTTCAAACCAGTTTAAACTCGTTAATAACTTAAATTTATTAAGACAAATAATGACTTAAAAATAATAATATTCTAACAGGATAATTTAAAATTTGTGGTAGCAGGTTTCAATTTTTTTTTAATTGTACCTGAAAATAATAGGAAGCGAGCACTTCTTCACACTATTTGAATGGGGAAAAAATAACTGCACCCTTTTGAAACAGCAACAACAAAACAAATAATAATAATAACTGCAAATTATGCATACTTTTTTAAAATTCATGAACGAAAACGAACGTCGGATGCAACACAAGTTCTACTATTGAACTTTAAAATATATTTTAAGATTTAAAAGCTTTTAATTCATTCAGTGTTGTCTAGAATTTAAAATGTTTTCATTATTTTGATTTTCATGCTAATAATTCATAGGTTTGCTTGTTATTTACTCAAAATATTCTTAAAATGGACGAAACAAAAAATACTGGTTTTATTTTGGTTTTTTTTTCTCAAAAAAATGGCTGAAGCTCCACATTTCATGAAAAAATGAAGTGCATTAGACGAGGCTCTCTCTCAAAGTGTTCATTTATGCTTCTCAATTTTCAATGACAGAGAAGAAGTGCGTTGCTTATCGGATATTCTGCTGGTACAAAAGGTTTAAAAAATGGCGTAAACACGAAGCCCTCGATCTTTAAACGAAACTTAAGAAATCGAGCAGGAATATAAAATCCAATAATGAGTTCGCACATAGCAAATGAATTGAGTAATCGAAAAGGATACGCAAGAGAAAATGCATTGCACAAGTTTAAAAAAATTGATATGCTTGACGGCACCACAATACGGTGACATGGAGCATGTATTGGCTTCAAAAGGCGAGTCCTTTGAACACTTTCCAAGAGATAGTGTTGCCCCTTATTTACACATTGATCTGAGATGATTTTACTCTTGCGAATTCGCAGTTCATTCAAACTTTAGCACTTCTATCTTACTGAATTCCTTAGCCAAGATCCTTTCGAAAGAACAACTCTCTGTATTTGTGATTCCCTGTTCTATTGGAAAAAAGGATTGGGTTATCAATATCAGAAGCATAATTCGTTTTATATACGGACTTTTGTTCATGTTGTATATGTCATGGAAAGTGAATCCATCGAGTAAAAATCAATTTTTTGAAAATATTTTGAATTTTTTTTCAATAATTTTTATCTTTGAAGAGTTTTTAGTATAAAACTGCTTGAATTTTATTTCTGCACTCAATCGTTCTGAAAATTGCGTTAATTTTTATACTTTAGTACCTTTCGCTTTAATGTTATTTTTTTTCAAATTTTTAAATTTTGGTAAAACTTTCTTATGAGAAATTCAGATTCAATCTATATTTTTCTTTACTAAAATGTCGTATAATAATTTCTGAACATAATCTGTAATTCTTGAATAAGAGAAGAAGCAATCTATTGATTTAAGAATATTTTTCAATTATTTTAGGTTTCATAATATAAAAGAAATTGAAAACATCTATCGAACTCCAGTATTTAAAGAAAAAAATATTGACTAAAATAAGATATATTTTTTAAGTTTTAGAAGGTTTTTACTTTGCTTTCTTTTCCTTGTTTATAAATGTATGAAAATAATCATATATTTTCAAAATGATAAGAAAATTAAAAAAAATGAATCGGAAATTAAATCCGTAATGAAAACAGAATGTTCTCACTTAAATCGATTTTCAAAATATGAATTTACATTCAAATTCGATATAAGAATTATTTGCACACCAGGGTTGTCCATTATTGAGAGATAATCCTGTCGCTGAGGTGGCATCTTGCTAATAAATTCTTATCAAATATTTTCTAGCATTATTTATAATACAATAATTATTTATAATATTGTTTGGCAATGGATTCTAAAACCCTCCGCGCTTTCGCACATGCGTTAGGATAGGTTCAATTCGACAGGGGCAATTCAATAGGGATGAGGGAAAATGATGAATGGAGGATATTTACATTTTACATTTAACAAGAAAATAAATTCAGGAAATGCGCACATCCTTTCGCGTGTCACCCCTTAGTGAGATATAATCTTGGAAAAGTGGTCGTCTTAGGTTATTGAACCGAACAGCAATTCTGCCGATGATCTGAGCATATATTTGGAATCCTACCAATCAATTTTAGCCAAATATTTTCTATCCTTATTTATAATACAATATTTGCAAGTAACTCATGTATCACTCATTTATATCTATAAATCATAAAGATTTTATAGCCGTGTCTTTCCTTAAACAGAAGGTTTTGATAAATTGTTTCTCTTTCTACTTGATAACATTCACTACTCAAACACAGCTTTTTAATTTTATCTTTTTTCAGCTTCTCATTATTTCATTCCCTTTGTCGCTACTTTTTATCAGTTTCTGCCCTGAAATAGAAAATCTAAGGAAAAAAAAAAGTCAAGCGATATGCTTCTCAGATATTTTTTTGTTGTTAAAAGGAAGACATGAAACATTTTTTTTTTCAAGCTGTCATTGCATGAAAAGCCTTTCCTCAATTCAATATGGTTCAAGGATGTCTGCATGCAAGGGCAGAGGCATTTTGCATAAGATGATGCCGTTACATTCATTTTCATTTTGTGACAAATTATCAGTAGATGTATTCAGTTTGATCTTGAATAAAAAATAAAAATGCATCACCGAAATTTGGAAAAAATGTTTCAAAATCAAAAATACAGGTATCAAAATGAAACCCAAACTATGTAAAGCAGTTTAAAATGATGTAATGCTGTTATAAATACATAAAAGTGAAACATTTCAATAAATTTATTTTAATAAAAGCTCGAATCGAAAAATCTTTCCCCGTCAAGTCCTTTAAGTCAACAAAAGCGTATAATGGGTGGAAAGACCAAAACAATTTTAAGTTACAAAGAGATCAAACCATATTTATATTACACTTTGAGTACCGGAAAAGCGTTAATCACAATATGAAATATTCGAATCTTAACATTCAATATTCTTCACTTTTCTGTTGGAAAATACTCAGGATTCGGACATATCATCGATCTATCGAATGCACTCATACTGTTTGCACTTCCTTTAAATCGTGTTTAGTTAATACCTTAGATATATTGAAGTAAAAAGGCCTATTGTATTCGCCATGCACTTACAGATGCAGTTGTAATTGGCTCAATTGCTCCATGGAATATTCGATCTCAGCATCAACTCTCAAACATCAACTTGGACATAATGCATCATATGTTTATTACAATGTTGATGCCGACGCACGCACATGGCATGCGTTTATTAATTAAATGCGATACGGTCTTTTACTTTAATAATAATCAGGATCATTTTACAAATGTTCTGTTGGTAATATATTTGAATTAGGCATGAGAGAATACTAAAAATTTCAAGTGCGAAACTTTTAACTTTTAGTGCGGAATCCTTTTAAGATCAGCCATCTTTGATGATCTACAAGTTGACTGGGATAAAGGCTTGCTAAGATTTTCAATTAATGTTACTTAGTCATAATAGCTTCTAAGATCATAATAGCTTCTCCAACAAAACATTTTTAAGCTTCACATTTTGATAATTCATAATAGAACTCATATTATAGAAACTTTATGCCTCTATATTCATTGTACAGTGTGTCTCTTTAATTTTCTGTCAGTTACCGTAAAACTTAAATTTTAAATTGGAGTGGAAGTGATTAAACTTTAAATAATTCTTTTTTGCTTAAACCAAACATATTTTTTAGTACAGAAAACTATCGTCCAGTATTTATACCTTAAGTTCCCTACAGAGTATTTGTTATGCAATATTTCAAAGAATGATTCAATAAAAAATTCATAGATTCATCATAAATCTTAGTTTTTAATCGTACTTTCAAAAGGATTTAAATGATGTGAATGAAACTATTTTTATTTTGCTCCAATCAATGTATGTGCTTCTGAAAAAAGTACGAAGCCCAAGTTTTATACAACTCCTTTAGTCTTAAGGAATCATATTCAGTGATATATACTTGAAAATTCAGCATTCAAATAAAAAAAAAATGTTTCTGTCTTTTAAGATCAAATTTGACAATTAAGAATATTACTGTTTTAGTACAATCAATCGTTAATATCATAACTTTAGCAAATTGTCATAGGACACTATGGGTGCTAACTGACGTATCCTCTTTGAAGCTGGTAGTGCAGTGGCCTAAAATCACGTTTATTATTTTTCTTTAAAAAGAGCGTAATATTAAAAATTTCAATCAGTTTTCTTCACAATAGAGAGGACCTTTTATTTTATTTAAAATAATAATCTCTCAAGTGCATTTTACTAAATAGGACGCAAAGAAGTTCGGAAGTTCTGTGTGAAGATACAAAATTTATAATTCATCAGAGCATTTGACCCAATCAGCATAAAATAGCACTTTTTACCATTAAACCATGTTTCCTATTATAATTGCATACGCAATACTAATTGATTAGAAATTAGGTGTTGAGAACCGATTAGAGTGGACATTTTGTATGCATACAAACTATGCCTTAATGGCATCAGAATTATTGAAGTTAATAATATTTTAAAAGTTGACATGAACCTTTTCCTTGCACTTATTTTTCTAAAAAGTATCATATTTCTTGTTTATTTCATTTCTTGCAGACATGTGCTGAAAATTGCACTTTTCTTGATTTAGTATCCGTTAAGAGTTAACTTCATCTTTTAATTTGAGATCTTATAAGTTCGTTGGCAGCATTGATAAAAGAGAGTTTTTCCCACGTACGCATAACGCACTCGAGCAAGTTAAATTTTATTTTTATTTAATTCGCTGTTGGAAATGTAGGTAAAGTAGCTTTTAAAAATTGTATAAAGACTTAAACTAGATTCATAAATTAAAAAGGCGGTACAATTGAAAAATATTTTTGAAATTTAAGATGATGTAAAAACCTTTATATCTGTAATGTAATATTTTTGGAAATTATCATGAAAGAAGTCCAAAATTTCGTTTAGTTTTTAATTTCTGATTTTAATTGAAATTTCAAAAACATGCTTCGGAGGTGCCAATTCCACTTTTCAAAGTATGCACGTGACAAGTTTAATAGTTCTTTATCAAAAGGTCTAATCAGCTGAGCGGCCAATATATACACACACATTAGTACAAACTCTCATTTTTAATATAAAGTAGTCGCCTTTGGTGACTAGCTGATTCACCAGCAGTAATATTTTCTAAAATTTTCAATTAAATACTTATGTACCCTGGTCACTTAATAGCTTCTTTAGAAAAATATTTTGAAGCTTCAAATTTTGATAATCATATAACTCATACTATTATAGAAGCCTTATGATATTTTGTTCATTGTGCTATATACATATATAAGGACGTTCAAAAAGTAAGTTATACTCAAACAATTAGGTCATAAATACTTTATTGATAAGTCCGCTACAATGCAATATGATACACATACTAGCATACTATTTCTCTACACAATAACCCTGCCGCTGGAGACATTTGTCGGAACGGGGCACTCATCGTTCGATGCCCTGACTATAGAAAAACACTCCTTGGTTCTGGAACCAGCTTAGAACAGCTGTCTGAACCTGGTCATCATTGAAAAATTGGCTTCCACCCAAATGTTCTTTGAACTTTCCGAATACGTGAAAATCCCAAGGCGCCAGATCGGGACTTTACTATATACTTCCAGACTTCTCATTCAAAACTGAGAAGCAAACAATGTGTTGAACTTTCCTTGTGCGGTCTTGCATCGTCGTGCAAGAAGACAATGCCTTTGCTCCTCTTTCCACGTCTCTTGTTTTCCACAGCTTTGCGTAAACATCTTAGTGTTTCGCGGCACACACAACTCAGCATTCCTGGTAGTACCCTTCTGCATAACTTTGTATTTTGTTCATGTGTGTCTCCATTCCATTGACGCTTGCTTCGTTTCTTGGGTGAAGGGTGTGACCCATGTCTCATCTCCCATAATGGTACAACTTAAGGAATCATTACCTTTTGAAGAATAACGTTGAAGGAATTCCAGGGAAGCCGCAAACCTTGCTCTTTTGTGTTCAGAACTCAAAGAATAAGGAACCCATCGTGAACACGATTTGTGATAATCCAGTTGGTGACGGAATGAGCACTGCTAACAGATATTCCCAAGTACTTTGCGGTTGCTGATCATCCACTCGCTGCACCATGTCTGAAGTGTTCTCCATGGTTGGCATTTTCACATCGGTTAAGTCTGTGGACCGTCTTCGAACTGCTGTCATAATGGCTGGACGTGACAATGTATGTGGCCCATACACTGCCAATATTTCACGATGAATTTCCGTACTCTTTAAATGTTTTGCTCACACACACACAAAAAACACGTACTCTTCTGCGTATATCATGGTTGGAATAAGTTTCCAGCTGACGCGCCATTTTTTCCCCCTCGTAGTATGCAGCAACGGTTTTCACTATCCGAATGAAATTGCTACTGTTGTAAGTCGTGGAACTCAATTATTCGTCTGCGCAAGTTTTTTTCTTGTTTCGCCATGATGCCATCTGTGGGGGAACACGTATAACTTACACTTTGAACACCCTTTTTATATATATCAAATTTACTGATAAATGACATAAAGTTTGAATTTGAATTTGAAATGGAGGAGATAAAACTTCAATAAATATATAAAATTCTGCTGAATCCAGACAAACTTTAAAAAAAAATATGAATACAGAAAATCGAATCTTTCCGGATTGTAATCTTATGTGTACCACAGAATATTTTTTTAAATAATTTATACAGCATTCATAAGAGTTATTCATAAAAAACTCATTTATGATATATATATTTAAATTTTACTCTTTATATTTGACACTATGTAATAACAATGACGCATATTAGCATTCTGTATATGCATAGAATATATCGCCGTTTTAACTAACAACGAAAAATCGTCAGGACGATCGGTAAAAATTGAACCAAATGAAATATTTTTAAATTTGGCTTTAAAACTTTAGAGAACTCTACCGACGCGAGTGCTCTTTTGCTTACTTCCTCATATTTAAGTACAGCGTAGGTTATTTTGTGCTACGTAGTACACTGAATATGAGTTTGGGTCCAGGAACTTGTTCTGCAATGTCCCATCATCGCAAACGAAGCAGCTTTCTAAAGTCGAAGTTTGACTTTAGCAAGCAGATCAAATAGATCAAATCAGATCAAGCAGGCAGATCAAGCAGATCAAATAAAATCTATAATATTTTTAGTTGCAAACTGAATAAATTTGTAAAAAAATAATAATGCATCAGGAATATATTATGATTTTATAAAGTATAAACGATCCATTTTAGATAAAATTCACCGCATTTATTTTATTAACCCATTATCCGTTAGCTGTCCATCATCTCAATCTCCGTAATGCGTCCTTTATGGTGAAAAGGAAAAGCTTAGTCGAATTCTGCATCAGACTCAGTTTTGGGTCAATTTTCAATTTACGACACATTTTTTTGAAATAGTTTTCTACGTTCCTACTCATTCTAAGGTAAAATCTATCTAGAAATCAAAGAACGACATTCTAGATTTGAAACCGCTATAGGAAAGATTTGTTGGAATTTTTTTTATGTTCCGGTCGGTTGAAAGGTTAAAGTATCTATGAACACCGAGCTTTGTTTCAATAATATTTTTTTTAAAATATGAATGCTATACAGTTTTTAATCAGAAATAGATTTCTTCATTTTCACCAATTCAATAAAATAAAACGGATCAATGATAAAATATATAGAATGTTTTATTTAAAGAGCATTGAAAGGCAAAACTAAATTGATAATTTTATCAAAGAAAGGCCTCATAATGAAAACTGCTTAATGCAAATTGTACATCTGCTGGGGACCATGGTCACTTGGGAAATCTCTCGCTTGTCTGAGTGCCCGATTGATTTCTCTCGCACATTCACGAATGAGAGGCAGACAACAAAATTCCGAAAAAAAAAATGCTTTTCGAATTCTGGGAGATCTGAAAAATGTCTAATAATTTCGAGATAGAATTTTCGAACGTTTACAATATTTGTGTAGTAAATTACATGTAGGAGAAAGTAAAAACAGTCAAAACTGAATGCCCAAATTTCGAGCATTAAATAAGGGCTATTATATACGAATTCTTAAAAATTGCCAATAGTAGTTTTCAAATCATCTTAAATACATTCAGTTTCAAATATTTGTAATATGAAAGAGAGTAAATTAGATACTCAAAATATTAAACAAGATACATTATATTCTTTTCGTCAGGAAAGGAAACATTAGATTTCGTATGACAAATTTTAATGTGGATACTTTCTTATAATTAATGTTCCATTTTGAAGCAACGCGAGAGCTGTTTTCGCAAGAACCTCGTAATTTTAAACAGTATTATTATTCAGAAAGTGTGCCTTTTGCAAATATTTGCACCCGGCAGTTGTTTGTACATGGCCATCCAATTTAT
Organism: Argiope aurantia; assembly: GCA_026543865.1. Taxonomy (NCBI): domain Eukaryota; kingdom Metazoa; phylum Arthropoda; class Arachnida; order Araneae; family Araneidae; genus Argiope; species Argiope aurantia. The sequence continues at coordinate 872,073 of JAPMOR010036729.1, forward strand.
TTTCCGCGTCTCAGTTCTCCCAGTTTGGCATTTCATGCAGTTAAATTGCAAAAATAAATTATCACCTATATACATGACTATATTCTAATTTTAAATGGTTGCAAAATGTCCTCAACAAAAGATTTTTCATATCTGCATGTTTTTCCATCTAATCTTTTTAAGGAATGGATGAATATAGAAGAGCACACGGAATGCATTTGCAAGTCAGTAATATGAACGTTTAAAATGCTGTTTATATCAAGAAAAGGTGAAATCATTAGTTGCATCTTAACAACCGAAGTATTGCAAAATCTGCTTTGAAGGCGCTTTTAGCTAAAAGACGCTTTAAAAATAAGAGAATATAATCCGAAAACTTTTTTACTTCTAATCCCATATTTTCCTTACTATTAATTTTTATTTTTAGAGATATCTTTCAGGAAATAAAATAAAGCAATTTGAAACTGAAACCTTCCATCAGACAACAGTATCACATTACAGGGGGAAAAACCACTCTAAATTGGGAAAATAGAAAGGAAAAAAAACATTCCGTAATGTCCGCCAACTTCGTTTCTTACAGATTAAATCTTCTCGATTCCGAACATCAAAGCAACTGGATTGGATTTTAGTCTTTGTTTCTCTTTGAAAATTCAGTTTTAGCTCAATATTGTCCTCGGAATCTTTTTATCTCTTCAAGAAAAAAAGCGAGACGCTATTATCCGAAGCGGTGCTTTTCAGCTGCAAAGGGGATCAAGTCTCTGTCATATTTATTTCTTGCTATAGTTTGGCAATAGGCCTGAAATTATTCTGATTCAACGATTTCTTTTCACGATTAGGTAGTATTAAAATAGCAAATGGATGCATTGTATCTTTTGAGAATGCTTCTCGTATCTTTTTGACTCTGATTTTCTGCTCTTAAAGATTTATTCTCGGTAAGTTTTCCGATATTTGATTGTTTAAAATGCAAGATATCAGAATGCATCATTAACGAATACCAAAACATATCTATTTAAAGTATCACATCACCAGTGGATTAACAAAAGCGCCGGATTAGTGAACTTTCATTTAATAATCAAAGATGTGTTTTTGCAAAAAAAAAAAGTAAAACACATTCAGGATTATATATGTAATAAATATTTAAAGAAAGAATGTGCAGTAACCTATTATTTACGGCGTGCCTAGATGTCTGAAATCGACATGCAGTGATACGTTTTCCCTTTTATGCTCCTCCTAGTCCTGCTTATAATGTCGCAGGGCATGACACTGAACAATTTATGAAATATTTTTGATAACAGTTTCAAGTCTTCTTTTAACGCTCTCATTACGGAAAGGTCGCAATAAACGAAGCTGCTGAGCCCATTCCAGTCACTCAGACGTTCTTTACTTTTTTGTTAAGAATAATCGGTTGAATGTCACGTGCTTTGCTGTTAGAAACACTCGCCTGGGTGAATGAGAAGACATTGAAGCTTTCGACGAGCACTTAAAGAATATCCAAGTATATGCATTAGCTTAATAGTATTAGCGCAGCGGATACATCTTCTGTATAATAAATAAGAATAACTTGAAGACTTAAGAACGCTTGTTGTCATTGTGGATGTTTAGGAGGACATAAATTTTTTGAGAAAATTTTTCTTTGAAAAAAAAAAAAAAAACATAAAAACTCTGGAATTCCATCATTTTAAAATACCTGAACTGAAATGATCATAGGATGAGAGAATTAAAACCAAAGGGGCATGTCAGAACTAAAGGAAATAAAGCGTTTTTATATCCTATTTGAATGCTTAAAGTATTAAGTATAAAGAGCTCACTAATTGTTTATAACCTTAAGTTTATTTGAATAATATTAAACAAAAATAATTCCCTTCAATCCATTGCAGTGATCGCATTCATCTTTTTTCTCGCAGATGAAGTCCAAATAATGAAAGATGGTTCAAATAGAGATGGGCGTATGGTTTGATTCGCAACGGAATTGTTGCACGAGGTTAAATTAGGAATTCTTCTATTCAACCAGACATGTGAATTCAATTTCATAACACAATTTTTAAATTTTGAGGCAGTTACTTTCTAAATAATAATAATAAAAAAACACGATTTAAAGCTTCACATATTTTGTTTCAAGAAGTCGCTGGACTATTGTCAAAGGGTTCGGCGAACTTCTAAGAATTCTGCGACCGATATGATTCAGTATATTTTCCTTTATCAGCAAGACTTTTGAAAAATGCATTCTTTCACATAAGCAACCGTACAATAGATTCGAGAAACACAATAGTCCTAGCAAAAATACATCCATATCTTTGAGACCAGAAGTCAAACTGTTTATTAGCTCCTTCCCGGCTGAAGTTAAAAGCAAACAAAGAAAAAGTATATATATATTGGCCTTTCTTCGCATCAATACATTTAAAAGTTTTTCTTCCGTCTTTTGGCAATAAAAAGGTCCATGTTTTTCCCCAGAGAGATTTTTCTTTCTGGTTTTGTCCAATAGGAATTCAGTATGATTTTCTTTTGAGCAATCACAGCACGATTCACCGAGTTTCTTTTCCGGAGAAAGTTTTTTTCATCTTTTTTTTTTTTTTTTCATTCTCTTACCCTTTTTCCTCTCTTTTTTTTGATAGGTTGTTCAACATTATTTTTTCCTTGATTTATGGATATTTTTTTATATCTTAATGTGTCCTTTTTTTTTTTTTTTTTTTGCTGCGAAAACAAGTCATCATTTTTTCCGTTAAGTCATTTACAAGGAAAAAAAAGGTAAGTTTCCACGAGTCTGCAAGGAAACTACCTGAAATTGAAAGATCTTTGCCAAACCTTGGAGAAAATGACAGTTATCTGCACTTTTTTTTTTTGAAGAATATATATTTTAAAGTAATAAGTGTAAATAAATAATAAGTGCAACTGACCATTTCGAAGCTAAATAACTTAATATCCTATCCCCTATTATTCCCATAAAAAGTGTCAGACAAAACAGTATTTCACATTGTTTTTATCAAATTTAATTACATCAAATTTTTTCTTTATACAGTTTTATAAATAAGTTAATAAATTATCAAAAGATCTCGATGTCGGTTTATACATTTGAAAGTCTGGAGATTTTATTTTTATACTTATATGTGGGGTGTAATTTTTTGCTGTACATTTTTAGTTTGCATATCTTTTTCATTAAAATTTATATCGCTTATTATTTGTTTACGCTTAATTTGCCATGCAGTATCTGAAGTTAGTATGCACTACATTCACAAATGAAGGAAATAATAAACTTACTGCAAAAGGTTTGTAACTTTGTACAAACTTTTGCTGTATTTCATTTCGTAATTTTGAGCCGTCGTTTTATAAACAGAACAAAATTTTAAATAACAGCTAACTCTTCAAACATTAACGAAAAGCATCTGCTACCCATGAAAATAATATAGTTTTAGCTGAATATTGTCCTCTGATTCTTTTTATCTTTTCAAGAAAAGAGCGATACGCTATTATCCGACGCAATGTTTGTTCAGCAGCAAAGAGGATTAAGTCATTGTCATATTTATTTCTTGCTGTAGCTTGCCAACAAATCTGGAGATGTTTCGATTCAATGATTTCTTTTCACGATAAGGCAGTAATAAAATCTTAATGTATATCAGAAGAATACGAAAAGGCATGGCATGTCTGCTGCAGAATCCGGATCTTTTTGTTTCCCTTGCTAATGAATACCTATTTAAATTTATAACAGATTTAATTCATATAAATAGCTTCTTTTAGGTAATACAGTTTACAGACAAAGGGTGATTCAACATAATTATGATATATTTATGAGAGAGGTAGATAAATAAAAGCATAATATAACTTCTATTTACTTTCTTTTTTTACATAAACTGTAATTACATGCATTTACATCGATTAATAATACTATTTAATTAATTACTGTTATTTTCAAGGCTCGATAATACTTTATGTGCGTTAATCTATTGACAAGTATAAGCATACTTTCTTATTCCTTTTTTATTCTTTAAATTAAACAAATCGATATGTATGAACAAATAAATATCTAAGCGGAAATATCTCCAGCTTTGCTCTTGAATAAGAACAATTCATTCTTAAAATAACAAGAAAACACCCTCATAAAAGGCAAGAACAATTTCATGACAAGTCCTTTTTTCTAAAGTGCGTCAGGTCATAAAATTGTGTTTCTTAAATTCAAATAACTCCACTCTTTCTTTTTCTACACCCGGCTTATTTCTCCATAGTATTCGCCCAAAACAATTACGATGCGAGCAGTAAAAATGGTGTTTTTTAAAATCATATTTCATTTTTTATTCGTACAGAAATATTCTTATCAACACTGAGCAGAAGGAAAATAAACTTCACAGGAAAAAATTGTCTCGCGCCGCTTATCCAAGCGTGGATTTAAAACGTGAAAAAAGGACAGTGTTAAAACCACGCCAGCGAGAAAGAAGAAAGAATATATTTTTAAAGGACGCGCAATTCATTTTTATTTTCACTGCCACATACTTTCTCACTCGATACACGGAGCGGAAATTTTAATGAATTTTGTTTATAAGAAATTATTCTCGCTAGAATATAAGCACTTTTTAATGCCAGGATTTCATTAAAGTAGATGCGTTGACCGACTGTTTTAAGGTTATAATATTTTCAAGAAGCCCATGAATAATATATCGCTTTCGGATAGCACTTTATTTAGGGTACAAGTAAAATGTATGTGTTTCATTTTATCACCCTTTGCTTGGATTGGCACTCTTTAACGCTTTTGAGTTATTTTCTCAGTAGATTCACTTTTTTGATTTTGAGAAATTCAAAACAAAATAGAACATTCATTTGATTGAAAGAATATAAATATCATTTATTTTAATGAGAAAAGACACCAATAGTAGCTCTTTAAACGGTAAATGGTTAAAATCATATCATAGGAAAGACAGTTTTTGCGGACAGCTAAGATAGCCACTTTATGGCTAATATATCAATGCCTTCAGAGCTTGGAGACCGATTCTGTCCGAATAGGCAATGGAGGCCAGCAGATACTCGAGGGACTTGAATTGCGTCCCTAAAACTGCTGACTGCCAATTGGCTGCTTACATTCTGTATAAGTGTAGTTATTGTATAGTTCCGACTGTGCTTTGTTGTCTGTGCGTTGAATAATCACCATTATTTGTGAACGAACAGTAGGACTTTTCCAAACACAGTGATTGTCGTTGACTTTGCGGATTTTTGGAAATTTGCAGTTACTATATATACAGGATGTTCCTGCATTCATTAGCTAAACTTTAAGGGTAGGTAAAAACATATAAGACACATTTTTTGTACAGCAATATGGAATCAGAAATTTTAAAAAATGTAGGCGGAACAAGCAAAGTGTGAGTACAAACAAGGCTAAAAAATGTTATGTCTCATAGAATCCACTTGACTCTGATAAGGATCTCAGTGTAAAACTTTCAGTTGCTGCTGCAACTTGCTGCTTTAACAACAGGTATCTTCGAAACAGCACGCCAATCAGCTGTTAGGAGCTTCCAGTATCGATGCTGGTGATGGCACATTTGAGGACTTTCTGCAATATTATTTCTTTCTATTTCCTCATTTTTTCCCCGTTAAACCTTTCCCTTTTTGACCTTTCTTTGCTATACAAAAAATGCCACTTTATAGGTATTTCACCTACACTTATATAATAACTATTTCAAAAGTAATAGAGAAAAACATACTCCATCGGGGAGAGAATGTCTTGCAAAGTAAACAGGGAAGTGGTAGTTCTAGAAATAAGGTTCAGGCTTCGGAGACGATTAGTTTCAGGCTCAAGAGCAAATTCTTTGGGTTAAGGATTTGGTGAAGGTTACATTTGACACTAAAGGTCAAAGGTTCTTCCGTAGTGTGGCGAGCAGCGAAAAAGAGAAAGTACACACTAAGTTTCATTTTGAACTGGGTCTGAAGAAGCTCAACCAAAGGCCACTTCTGTTTTACTTCTACATAAGATGTTAATATGATCTCAGTTAAACTTGTAGATTTAGCTGCCCCACAGTTCAGCGAGAAAATTTATTTGGCATAACTTCAATGCCAGCAGTAAAGAAGAGGTCAATTTATTCCGTGTCATCCATCCAAAGGCTTAGCAAAGCAGTAAGTGTTTCTCAATTATTTTAGTCGTAACAGTCCATAAAGTGAATCTCTTACACAAATAAAATCCAGCAACTGTGCAACAGCTCAGAGGAGAAATTCTAATTTATGATTGAATTTAGCGCTTGAGCCTAAATTGATCTGGCATACATAACTATAAATTTCGGTTGTTCATCTTTGATAATATATATCTTCCTCCATGATATATGAGATAACTGTGGATAATTAGATGAACAGCAAGTTTTAAAAAAAAAGAAGTGATATTAATTTTTTTGGAAATGATTCTAACATCTACAAATACTGTCTGTGACCCAATTGCGATATCTCTCTTCTCAAGTATAAGAGCTTGAATATATTTGTTTGCAGTTTTCACCGATTAAATGGGGTTTGCCACATAATACCCGATTTCAAAATTTGTTTCGCTTCATATTTAATGCCAATTTTTTTTTTTTTTTTTACTTCTTTCAGATGTTAGTGCGGAAGTGGGGAGAAGGTCTTCTCTCATCCGAACCGTGAAGAAAATCCATCCTGAAATAAACTTACTGAAATAAAATGAGGAAAAAGTAAAATAAAAATGATATTATTAGGGCCGGAAAGTGAATGCGACTAAAGTTAAATGAAGCAGTTTATTGAGCACAGTATGAGTGTCCGGCCAAAATAAAAATTTGAATTATTATCTGCAGCGGAATATATCCAGTTCTTCTTTTTACGTTCTTTTATTGAAACATTTTACGAAAATGTTTCTTGAAAATCAGAATTTCTTATTTAGATTTTTATTTTTATTTTCTCGCCTACGAAAGTATTGTAATGGTTGAAACATTGAACTTCTAGAATGTTTCGCACATCCATTTCTAGTAATGTATCTTTTTGTTGGTGTTGGCTAACATTATACCTTAAAAACACACTGACTTAAGCAGATGAAATTTAATAAGTGATTTTCATAAAGAAATTGAAAATTTCTATCAAATTTCACACGAAATCCGTTTACGGCCCTTCTTTCTATCTGTTCATGTCTCAAATATGTGCCAAAATGTGAAAAGGCAAAAAAAAAAATGATTTTTTTAAATTTTTTTTATTTTATCACCAAAATAAGTGATTTGTACATTTTGGACAAAATTTGTTAATCATATAACTTTCAAAACATTCTCTTGTTTGTGGAGTGATCACTTTACCAGCGGAAAATGGTCTGCCCAAAACACTCGCGCATATTCATCAATAAAGGCGAATTTGTGTTTCAGACGTGTTTCTCCCAAACCAGTGGAAACCAAAATTTGACACACAATCCAACTTCAGTCACAAAAATCCCATACCACATTAGGTCTCTGCATTTTTGAGTTATCCCGGTGACGTGCCACTAAGAGTACAAGCCGACAGAATGTTCAGCTCCGGATTGAATTTAGCTCAAAATTTTGACAGGTGTTCTACAGTATAAATGTTAAATCTATGACCGAATTTTAGATCCGTTCTGCAGGTATCGGGCTACATTCGAACAGCCGGACAGATAGACTTTCTCTGAACAGACTTTGCTCAAAATTTAATAGGAATCTACAAATTGGAATGTAAAGAACATGCAAGACAAATTTCATTAGACTATCTGAAATTGTTTTTGAGTTACCTGAAATAGGCGGGCATGCATGCATTTTTCCAAAAATTTGTTTTTTGAACTTTATGGAGGTCCACCATTGGGTTGGAACTTTTTGGCGATTACAGTCTCTATACTTCAAGTACGAAAAAATAAAAATGCCACGAAATTAAAAATTGAAATTGAAATGACAGTCTTACAATTAAAATAGCTTACTCGGCTCCCGTCTTTGAGCGGTGGACATCCAACAGCGTAATCGGCTTATTTTACTCTACTACAAATCGCAAGAGGAGGAGTACACCAGAAATTGGAGGAAAGAATACTCTCGCTTGTTAGAATGATGTCTACTTGTACTATTGTACGTTGTACAAAATTGTTTATAATATGTAAGTATTTATGAAATTTCTGAATATTTGGCTCTATTTACCTTAAAAACATGTTTTTATGGTATGCTCTCATAAAAGGCAAGAACAATTTTCACGACATGCTTTTGTTTCTAAAATGCATGAAATTGTAAATTTATATTTTCTTCATTTAAAGCATCCAGTCATTCCTTTTCGTACCGATCTCTTATTTCTCCACAGAATTCTCAGCACTCAGTTTAGAAACTTGTAATAAAATTGGCACCTTTTAACATGACATTTCATTTTTTAAATATTCGCTTTGAAATTTAGCAGCATTAAACTAAAAGCAAATAGGCTTCTTACGAAAAATGTTTCCTCGGATCGCTTATCCAAGCGTGGATTGAAAAAGCGTAAATGAACGCTCTTTAATCCTTGCCAGCGTGAGAGAAAAAAAATCTGTTTGAAGCAGGCAATGTATCTTTAGTTTCGTTATCTTACTCTTTCAGAATAGCGTTACTCCATGCCAACCAGAGATTTTAATGAAATAATTTTCTTTTTAAACATTTTTTTTTAAATCTTGAGCAGTTTTCTTTATAGTAGAATACCCGTAGTGTATATACAATTATAATCCGGTCAACAAGTCCTTGAAGAATATTTTTTTTTCGTGTTGTGGCGTTACTTCATTATAAATGAAAATATGCCTCAACACATTTGATAATTAGAGAGGTACTTAATGCAGGATTTTATTCTGTTTCAAGTTACTTAACATTTTTGCTCTTTCTTATTTCATTGAAATTTTACTCTTTCGTCATATTTTTTTTCAATATCACAACAAGATTTTACAGTTTCATTCTGAAAAATTCACAATGAAACAGATTCAGCTATGACTGTTTATGCGTGTCTCTATTACTATTACATGCAATTAAGAAGTGTCCATGGGAAACGTTCTCTACATCCGGCATCTGAATCTAGAACAACGAAATTTGCCAAAAATTTCTATCGAAGCTTGAGAATGTTCATCTGGGAGTTGTTCAAAGTTTTAATCAAGTGAAGATGAAGCGAATTTTTGACGTTTTTCTTTGATAATTTCGGAAAATTTCCTGTGCATATATGCCTTTATACCGTCTATAGGTTCAACAAATAATCTTTTTCACGACACAAATTTTACGAATTTAATTACAGCAAAGGCTTTTCCTCAATTTTGAAATAATATTTTTACTATAGCTATAAAATTCAAGTAACTTCTGTTGTTCGTACAAATATTTTAGTCTAGCGTTTTTCCACCAGGCTAAAATATTAAGTTATGAAAGCTAGTCAAAGTATGAAGAGCTAGCTTTCTTTGTTCTTTAGTCGTCTTTGACGGAGAGCTTTTCCCTGTGTATATTAATTGTATTCAATTTTAATGAAATCTTTTTGTTTCCTAAATCTTAATTGCTAATTTTATCTAATTGCACACTGTGGGTCGTTATATTATTTCACTTTCTTATTCTTCAAGTAAACTTAATCTTACTTTATTATGTTGCAACTAAGAGATGAAATCCGGTTATTCAAGTATTCGATGAAATATTGAAAAGCGGTTTAAATTTTTTTACGTTAATGAAAAAAAAAATGTTGAGCATTACACAAATATATATTATTTTAAAAACTGCCAAACTTTAAAAATAAGTTACAGATAAAGAAATTAAAATCATTAAAGTAAAATTAATAAAAAAAAAATTTTTTTCACTTCACATTTCTTTTTAATGTGATCTTAAAATCTTTTTTGTGCAACAATATTTTCGGAATTTATATATGTAAAAAACAAAATCTGGAGAAATTTTTAATTCAATTAAATTCTTAATAAGTTGTTCCGAGACAAACCCTCCAAATTATTTTTGTGTATTTTATACATAAGTTGAATGTTCTGGTGTATGGAGCTCCAACAGACAGACATATAGCGACGCATATTCTTCTTTATTAGTAATAGATATAGAGATATAAAATAGGCTTCTTTTTAAAACGTGATTTTAATAAAGTTTTTGTATTATTTTTCAATAAAGATAAGTTTAAGCTCAAATGTAAGCAAAGTTTTTAGATTTCTGCATTTATATACACTACTAGTGTTTCCTATAATGTAAGCAGATGCATTGCAATGCACTGTCGTCCTTTAAAACTTTTAAGCTGGTAGTAAGCTTGAAGCTTGTTTTGCTTTCTTACTTCATTCGTTCAATTATTTGCTAAATCGGTAAAAAAAATCTTTAAAATGCTATGAGAATAATGAATCGCATACGATATTACATAATCATTACATTTCCGTAATGAGAGCGATAAAACTTCGATGCTGAATAATTTCAGTTATTGTCTTAAAATATATTTGTTACGATGTTTTCATTCAATAAATAAGTTTTTAGATTATTTGTAGTTTAGACATTTGAGATTAAATTTCAAACTTTTGATGAGGTAACAGACAGAGAGAATATCGAAAGAGGCATATCAACCGAGTAAACAAATGATAGAATCAGGTTTCTAAAATAGTATAAATTAATCAAAATTAGAAATTTAAAACTACTTTGCAGTAGAGACCATTAAGAGTAAATTACATATTAAGTATCTTGCATAAATTTTTATAAGCGTTAATCTCTGCGAATTAAATAATCGACAAAATTGAATTGGACAAATGAACATAATGAGCGAATTATTTACTGAGAATAAAAGCGATTTTGAGTACGATTTGAAACTTCCTTCGTTTATGAAGTTTATTTCTTTAAAAAAAAGCATGGACTTATTGTTTGAAATAGTATTGGGGGTATTACAAGTTGTTCAAGAATCAAAGAGATCGTAATTAAAATATGCATTGTAATACAGTTTATTTCTTAAAGAAATTTCTATCGACAAAGACATAAAATTGCTGATAAAAACCATAGAATAAATTTCTTATTCTACTAATAATACAAGCAATTTTGCTCTTCTGTTTGTTGGAATTCTACAGGAAGAGCAACTGATCTTAAAGCTATCACATTTTATATGATTATAATTTGGACGGTCGAAATATGAATGTTTTAATAAATTTTGTTTAAAGTCTTGATTTTTAAGAAAAATCAGTAATAATTTCCGTGCATTGGGTATTCAAGATTTCACAGTATTTTCTCTAAATACCGTATTCTATAAAGTAATAAAGAAAGATCCGTCTATCCGTAAGAAACATCAACGCAACGCAATGTTACCTCTGGACGATTTTTTTTATTTTAGTTTTCTCTTCTTTTTGTTTCAGTGAAATAATAACGCAAATTAAATTAAATGACAGTAATTGACCGACTGCACCAATAAGCCTTAAGGTGGGTTGACACTCAATCACTTATAAGATTCCGCTAAATCACATATGCGCAAAAGCAAGATTGCGCATGCGCTGAGACTGCGGAAGTCTCGATGGGACAAGTACTTGCTACTGTCGAGTTTCTGCGCATGGGTGAATGTAAACTCGCCTTTATAGCTCTGTTGCATATATTGTCCCGTGTTATTTGCTTCTAGATAAGGTAATTACATAAAAAACTGACGTATAAGATTCGCCTTCAATTTTATTCTCAATATACATTTCCCATTTTAATTGAAAAATGATTTTCATTACGGATTTATATAATTAAAATATTCTCTGCGGTAATTTCTTTGAAATAGAAATTTTGAAGGAAAATTCTGCAACAATTTGTACTTTAAAAATTTACATGCTTGTATTAAAAGAATCTGGCACAGTACTTTGTATAATCAGTAACGTTTTTCACTGAAACTATTCTGCATACAGAATTAATTATGAAACAAGAAGAAGCAGGGATTAAAACAAGCTTTCGGGACTAAATAGATGATTGCACATCCAAAACAACCTGCTTTCTACCCCGGAATTTTTAAAGCATTTTTTTAACTTTTAATTTCATGGTCCTAGGATTCCTTATTTCACATTGAAGGTAGAAAAGAAAAATATGGCGATTTAAGTCAAATCTTTATAATATTAACCAACGTGATCAATTCTGAAAGTTTTTGCTTAAGAAGGGTCGATTTAAGAACTTTAGATTTTTTTCTCAAATGTGTTTATTGGATGAGGTGGCTTCAACGGAATGAAAAATGTTCTTATTTAAGGCGGGAGGTTAGTGGAGGAGTCCGCGAAGTATTTATCGCAAAGTACTTGTAATGAAACACTTAATCAAGCCTTCAAACCAAAGAGGGAAATTGAATGTATTTATCAATACTAAAACTTAAGGTGTGATTTATATGCTATCAAAAATTTCACCTTATATTTCTCAAATATATATTTTTTGTTGTTGTTTTTGTTGAAATAAATATGTGTCCAATTGAAATTTTCACTCGGAAGACATAAAAGCGATTATTTTGGTAAAAAAAAAGAATATTTTCTAGCTTATCTTTAATTTGTATGAAATTACATTCATATGTTATTATATATTACGTCTGTATTTTGGAACAGAAAAGAAATTCAATTAGAGAAACAAAATATGTAATATCTCATCGGTTTTGATTCCCTTAGAAATTTTGAAATCTAAAGTTGAAACAGGAAGAGAGTCTTTTAAGTTTGAGTCTTTTAAGAATATTTTCTAAATGAGTCAAGAGAAATGAACAGTTTTCGGCTGAAGAAGGGGTGTTTGGGGTGTAGATAACGCAGCATTAATAAAAAAATGAATTAATTTTACAAATTTTTAGTTCAAAGAATAGATCAGTTTGAAATAGATTGCGCTTGTCAACACTAAATTATGGATAAAATTTATGAGGTTATGAAGATAGCTGTAATGATACTTTATGGCTTATTCTAACTGCTATAAATTCTAAATGTACCTTTTGTCAAGGAATGCAAATTTCATCTCTTAAAATAACGATTTTAATTTTAATGCATTGTGCATAAAAATTTCTGAAATCCAAGATATTTTTTAACTTTTATTATCTTAACTCAAAAAGTATTGAAATATAAGCATAAATAATTGAATATACAAATCGTTTCAAAGTTTTACTATCAATAATCAGTGGCTGTATTGTTTCAGATCAAAAATAACTGGAATCTGCTTCGTATCACGATTTAGCTAACAAATATTTATATGGGAAGAAAGTATTTTCTTTTTTCCGATTTAAATATAAAAAGGACATATGCAATGAAACAATGAAGCATATATTCTTAAGACTTACATCTAACAAATTATCAATATTTTTAGTGAATTTCTTTTTAGAGGAAAATAATTGATTTTCTGAAATCTAAGAAAATGGATGCTTTATTTATTGAATCTTACTATTCATATAATTGCCCTGCTGCTTTACATGTGCTGCCTCTTATCTATTCAGCAGATTTATATCAAAATGATTTATTAAAATTCGGATGTTAAAGTTTTAGATTTTTTGTTTGTTTGTAATAGTCATTATGAATGAATGCCATTGTTGATGTTTAGTTTAAATTTCATTGAAATATGGCATTTGTTTCTATTTCTTGGATAAAATAAAATATTTAATACTCATCAGATACAAATATCGTAAGAACAACATTTTGGACCTATCGCAGATTTCTTGCCTCACGACTCTACGCTCCAATCCGTCCTAAAATACACAATTCGTTTGAATGATTGCATACCGCGACAGCATAGGCGGGAACTAGGATTGAATCCAAAGAGTCATCAGCGGCCGTAGTCCAATAGTTTAGCTTGAAAAATAAAATGGTGTTCTGTGAAATGAAATCGCCAAAGAATCAATTTAAATTGGGAAGGTGCAATAATTATATTAAAAACACTTCTTATAAATTACTTTTGGAATTTCTTAAAATATTTAAGAACTACTTATATTCTTATTCAAAACGCTCATTTTTGGTTTTTGTGCTGTATAATTTAAGTTTCCTCTTTATTCATATTAAGTTTTCCTTATTTAAACTGTTCTTCTTGAAAATCGTTCAAACGCACATTAAATACGATGAAAGTGATTCTTGCACTCGACACATTAATTGAAAGGATTCTGTTTCCGATTTTAAGTATCCTATTATAAAGGGATGTCTAAATAAGACAATGCATAAAGACTTTTGAAGAAAAAAACTTGCGATGTTAAGAGTATAAAGATTGATTTAAGGAATTTAAAAAAAAACTCAAATGCAAATAATTTGTTTTGCAAACATCGAATAAATTATTTATGATTAATAAAGGTCTTTTGTTCCCAATTAGCTTACCTATAATATTGAAAATATTAATTTCAAATAAATGTAATCATGATTTTAATTTCCAAGAGAAATCTTCACGCAGCCAGTATAAAGCTAAGCTAAAAGTAAAAGATTAGGTAACAAAAGATCATAGTTAAAATGTGTACCTCATAAAATTATTTAAAAAAATTATATTTTTAAAACTGCTTTTCGTTCAAAATGAAAAACTACAATGCGCATTAACGTTAAATTGCTTAACAAACCTACGAGTGATTACTAAAATGTGAATGTTAAAATGAAACAATAAAAAGCATTCATGCAAATGATGTTTTAAAAGATTTTTAAAGAAAATAGTCCAATTGGGGAAAAATACTTTAAATTACAAAAATTGATAAAATTCCTTTTCCTTCAATAATATTTTCAGAAATTATTGGGGGGAAACCAAATGATTTGCTTAATTATTAATAATTAAATTGGCACTTAAAATGTCACAAAACTTGCGCCTAAATATGTATGCTCCAAATTTTACAATTCTTGGGCCAAGGACCTGCAGGAAACCATTTATTTGCTTATATTATTAATAGTCAAAATAATTATTGATAAAACATATTTAAAATATAATTGTTTTTGAAAAAATTTGGTTTATTTTTCGGTCAAACATCTTTTGCTAAAATATATTCATATTATTTTCAACATTTGCTTATTTTTTTTCTCAAAATATTTTCAAAATGTGCAAAAAAATAGTTAAATGATTTAATTAAAAATATTTAATTAAACATAAGTTTAATATTGATTTCAATGAATGTGATTTCCACTAGTCAAAGTTAATGAAGATTGCTGCGAAAAATTTTGATGCTTGCAGCATCTTGCTTTAAAAAAAATACACTCTCTCTCATAAATATATATATAAATTTTAAATGATATTTATTTAAATAAATTTTAAGAAACACAGATTTGGTAATAAAATAAAGAAATCATGAGAGGATTTCTAAAATCAAATATCATTAAATATTTTTTAAATATCCACATATCTTTGAAATAGTGACTAAATAATCGAACATTCATAGTTAAATAAAAAAAAAGAAACAATTAACTAAAAATTGAAGATTGATAATTTTGAATAATTAAACACCATAACGCTTATAAATATCTCTGTTTATAGTAAATATGGATTTTTACAATTTGTAAATCTGTGATAATATGAGAATCGTATTTCTGCTATATTAAAACATAGAGCTATTTTAGAAGCAAATCAAATTAATAATTCTAGATATAATAGAAATGATTCATGGTAAATAGTTTAGTCATTTTACAATTATAGCTACAGTGTTCAGGAAAGTCAATGAAAAAATTCTTTAATTAAAAGACATTAATTTTGCATATCGAAGACGTTATGGAAATTTATACAAAAATAAATGTTTATAAGGAACTTTTAATACACCAAATTTAAGAGTTATAAAATATAAATGATATTTAACTATTATTAATATGATATATTACATATAATATTAATAAAAATTCTTAAGTTTTTTCAGAACATTTTTTTTTTCCCCAAACATCCTCAAATGCTACGTGAGCAGCTTTCTTCACCCTCAAAAATTACCCACGGCTTTCTCTCAATTTAATTATATATCTTACAATGAATCAGAATTACGTCCTCGCCCCGATCCAGTTTTTAAGCGTCTAAACTTTCTTTTTCGGAGAGAAAAGGATTATATTTTTGCTTTCTTAGTCAATTGCGCATCAACTTAAACCGCTGCTCCGGTTTTTTAATTAAGAAATTAAAACGAAAGGGAAGAGGAAATGCTTCGATGTGAAATGAAATGAAATTTTGACTGCCAATTGTATTTTTTCACAGTAAGAAAAAAAACAACATACAAAATATTTACTTTGTGAAGATTCTTTAAAAATCCAAGCTTAAGTTTTCTGATTATTTCTTTTCTATCTTTCCCGATTCGAAAACATTGACCGAATTTATGAGGATTCCAAGAGCACCGTTAGCAGCACATGAGATATAAACTAAAAAATGTATTTTAAGAAAATTTGAATTGAGAGATTTTAATTGCTTTTCAAGTTTGGTAATTTTTTTACTATTTTTTTATTTTCCAGCGTATGAAGTGTAAAGAAAATATTGTAATAATCAAAAAATTCGAACTTGAGATTTTGACGAATGTCCCTGTTTCAGACCTCCCTGAATTTGAAAAACATAACTAGTTTGGAACTATGTCTGTGTATCCATCTGTCTGTCCGTCTGTGGCAAATGTAACTTAATTTCTCTTTGAGCTAGACAGATGGATAAAAATCGGCTACATGGATAAAAGTCGGTACATTTTAATACATACAGTAGACACACCTAAAATCATTTGAGCCATACCCAGCATGAAGATGGCCGTTAGTCAGTCTGTAATTTCAGAAATATATGTAAAAGCAGTTACTCAAATACGCAGCAACTTAAGTAGAATAAATTTGCCATGTGATTTTGTAACTATAAGTATAGTTCTGTTTCAGTCGGATGGGAAAACGTGCCTAAAACACAAATTCGATTTTCGGATACTCTTAACTTTATGCCACGGAGTAATCTTCAATAAACTCGCCAAAATTCCCACGACAGATTCAGTTAAAATACTAAATTCACGCCAAAGGTTAACATGTCGCAAATATTGTACGCTAGGTCCCTGCAAGGCGTCTTTGCAACAACATTAGAGAGTATGCGAGATAGGTTTGGGTTGGTGAAATAAGCAAAAGGAAGTATGTCAATATTTTCTGAAAGCTTCCCTTCTGAAACCAGCATCAGTTGACGGATAAACATCAATGGATAGATATCAATTATTGATCTCTATCCCTTTATTTCGCGAGTATGATAAAGCAATTCTTCGAAAAATGAATAAAAGAATATAATTTGTTATGTAGATTTGACATCCATTTTCTAGCTATCTTTCAGATTTGTCATACAGAGAAAGCTTTTTCCCTACTGGTTCAACAGCACGCAGGGGACATAATAAAAACTTCTATAAAATCACGACGATCAAGATGGTTGTCATTTTGTAACAGTCGAATCAGGATGGATCGAATTTTAGACCAAATTCTTCAAAGTGTAGATTGTCTTCTGTAAATACAAGGGCGTGCTAATGTGATAAACAATAAATGATGAAGCAAGATAAATGAAATATGGCATGTGGTCGTGACACTAAAATTGTAACATTGAGCCAAAGGATGCACTCATAAGAAGCAATCGAAATTCATATATATATGAATATTCTACTATATTCATACTCTTCAATATACTATGCAAATTTAATGCATTTTATATTGCATTCTTTGAGGTTATTTATTTATTTATATTAATGTCATTGGGTTCATAGATTGTTTCCATCAGATATAATAATAGTGTATAACAAACACTTAGTTGCTTGAATCTTTAAAGATATATCATTTTTACAGTTGTAACAATCACCCGTGACAATTCGCCTGTTCTGCTATATCGATGCATCATTTATCAAATCAATTACTAACTGTAAAAAAAATACTGCTCACAAAATCCTAAAAATTCCACTGCTATTGCGTTTGAAATACATTTTTATGTAAATGAATTTAGCATTAGTATTTAATAAAATGCAAGCGGAAATAATCGAAAACCAGCGCTATTCGGATTTTCAAGCCCAAATTATTTGAAGGTGGATTGCCTGGACTGTTAGACTGAAGTTGGACTCGTTAAAAAAATTGCCAACTAAGTTCGAAAACTATCGAAAATTGAGTTATGGAAATATTTCGATCTTTAGAAACCTGGCGCAATATGAGCAATTATTTCCATTTATGAAGACAAAAAAAATCTGGTGGATTTAGATCCACCTGGAATTTAGTTTTGAAAGTCGACACTGTCTGCTTATGTCCCTAAAAGTTAGAAAAGGGGCACCTGATAAACATCAGGTAGGAAACATTTAATTTTATTTTGCCTTTTTTAATACAAAGTTGTGTTTTTAAAACAAACACAAGCTTTCGTAAAAACCGAATTATATTTGAATGAATTGAATTATTTTTTAGTGATAACCTAATTTGGATTTTTTTTGAATTTTATATTCTTGCTGTATATAAATCGATAATATGTAAGTATAAGAATGATAAGGTCGAGAAAAACTTTCGAATTTCACCTCAGCTTTCCACCAGCACCTAAAGAAGCATTTACCCAAAATAAACTTTAAAACCTCTTGCAATTTTTCAAAAGTATAAAATACTTTTCTGTACATCGGAATAGATTTTGTAATGAACGCAAGAAATCAAAATTTTGCATAAAAATTTTAATAATTGAAACCTTTTAAATGATACAAAGTAAAACAGCAGTATTTAAAATAGATGTAAATATGTGTATATAACATAACTATTTTCAATATTCGCAGTATGATAAATAAAATAGAATCTTGACTAAATTGAAACACAGGGTCGTTTTAACATGAATTGAATTCAGGGCAATCCTTTTCAAGAAATTCTTTTCCACTTTAATAATGATGGCAGGATAAATTACTTTAGTAAACAATAACTCTTTATTGAAAAATTTATGACTGAATCTATTATAAAATAAATAAAACAAGATCCCACCATTTGACATTTTTTTTATATATATTTAAGCTTGTAGAGTAATTTTATGTAAAAAAAAATAGTTTTGAAGAAAAAACAATTTTATATTTTTGTGGTATCATATCAGAAGAAAAATGACATTTTAAAATTATGAACGTAACATGTTTTAAATGAAATTTATTAAAGTTCATAGATTTTTTTCCCGCATCGTTTGATGCCTTCTATAATTTGCCGATTTTACGTACACAAGTCCTAATGCTCTACGAATGTTATTTCGCTTCAAAAAAGCGATCCCTTTTGTAATTAATTATATCTTTTACGAAAAATCCGAACTATGTTCCTGTGACAGTTTTATGTGATAGTTTTTTTAGGGGGAGGGGAGCAGAAATCTCTTCCTTTGTCAATGTGACAGTTTTTTTTCACTCTTAATAAATTACCCATAAATTTAAACATTTCTCGGTGTTCTGCGCACTTAATTAAAGATTAGAAAAGATAAATATGAGGCAATTCCTGGAGATGAATCAGGAATTTCCACGAAATTAAATCTTTCCTGCCGGTCGTATTTTTCTAGCCATAAGAAAAAATCCCTTAACGAAGTACTTAATTTATGAATATTCTAGTAGAAAAGCGTAGGTTCCTTCCCGTTTAAAGAAAAGGCAGATTTAAGTTTTAAGTTTTCCGGGACCACGCCTCCATCTGAGGCGATTTCGGCACGTGTACTGAATTTATTTGGGTTGGAGGAAAGTCGTTAGCAAATTATGAACTGTGAATTTAAATAAATGTTTACTGAAGCCACCGATGTTTAATTAAGTTTAAAAAACACATCTTATTTTTATATATAAGATTCATATCAGAAAAAATTTCTATTTTTTAGTGTTTGAAGAAAATAAAGCGAAATGATATTAACTGTGAAATCATTGGTTTGGGGGATTTTGGGGAATCTTCCCGTTTTAGGTCCCAGCGTGTATGAAACATTCTTGGAATTTTGTCTGTCTGTTGGCATGTCTACCGGCAACTTGCCATTTCATTTTTAAAAGATTTGGAGCAAATTTCTATTGAAATATGTCAAAGAATAATTTACGCGTGACCTCAGAAACACAGAAGAGCTGAATGCATGAAACTTAACTTCGCAACAAATGATAAATTGTCCGATCTGATCTGGCGAAGCTCGCAAGCTGCTGCAATGTGTCTTTATTTATTAAATGTATGCGCTAGAAATTCCTTTAAAAAATGACAAAATGTGTTTAAAATACTGCTGTGAAGTGCTGATTGTGAAATAGCTTGGTATAAATATATATATATATGAAAAAATTAAATTTATTCTTGTTATATATAAGCTATAGCTTAAGCGTTTACAGTAGATCTGTAAATATTCTTGAAGCAACAATATTTATTAGCTGACAAACTGTCAGTGTGTCTCTTCCTGTGCATGTACGAGAGGAGCAACATTTTTTCACAAGTGGTTTTCTCTTTATTAAATAAAACTCTCTAAACGGTACACAATTTAAGACTGAATGCTCCCTTTCTTCGCAATCATTCATCAATATTTGAACTGCACGTGGAATTAGAATATATTTAATCTTATAAAATTTAAAATGTCTGCCATAACTGTGCAATTTTTTTTCGTAAGGCAGAAGAAGTGGCATTTAAATATAAGCTAGAAAAATTAAGTACGATTGAAGGGAAAACGGCAGGATTTTTTTTCTTTGATTCTTCTTATTTACTATCTGCGTTTTGTATTAACTTCGAGATTAGGATAGGGCCGCGGTGGCCTGGTGGTACGGTCTCGGCTTCGGAACCGGAGGGTTTCAGGTTCGAGACCCGCTTTCACCGAAGAACCGTCGTGTAAGGGGGTCTGTTGCACGTTAAATCCGCCCTGACCAAACGTCCTCCCGCTGGTGTGGTGTGGTGTGGAGAGGGGGGTGCCAGCTCAGGTGTCGTCCTCGTCATCTGACCGCGGTTCAAAATTACGAGGTCCGTCCGAAAATAGCCCAAGTGTCGCTTTAAACGGGACGTTAATATAACTAAACCAAAAATCGAGCTTAGGATAAGGAAAGAGCGTTTTCACATTGTATGTCTTCTTATAATCTGAGTGCCAATAACTTTTTTTAGTATTTGCAGTCTTGCTGTGAAGACCGTGCGCCAAATCTGTATTATATCTTGTGTTTCCGAGTTCACATATGCGTGGATAAACGGACGGAACCTTTTGCAAATTTGAACTAAATTTCAATACTCCTGGAAATTCGATGATATGTCATTTGATCCGTATATCTGACACGTTTTATGAGTTCAAATGAACAAGGACAGAGTTCGTCCACAATTGGATTCAAACCTAGAATGTTGCTGAGAAAAAAAACCCTGACATCAAATTGCATTCAGCTAGCAATAGCGTTTGCAAATTTCAATAAAATTTTTGAGTTATCATGCTCATAGAATAAGAGAGAATCCGATATAATTAAAAAAACTTTTTCGAGCGCAGGGAATTTCGTAATAATCACAATAATTCTTTTCGCCTATTCCTATGCGAGAATATTAATAAGAATGCTGAAGAATTTATCCACAGAAAGATTCTTAGTTTTATTATTTGATAATTATAAGAGGTTAAATGATATAGATAAGTAAAGTTCTTTTTATTTAAAAACGATATTTTTACTCAAATAATTACATTAACTCTTTTTCTGAAACAAATGTTTATTGAATCCTTATATATTAGGTGTTATGCATTGAGCACTTTCTAGCAAAAAACACTTCTAATAACTAAAAGTTTTCTGCAAGTTCAGCTTGTTGGCTGCATATTAAAAAAGCGCAATTTACCTTTTCTGTCATCGAATACCTTTAAGTGGTAATTAATTATATTCTTACTCATACATTTTAGGTAATTTAAAACATTCTAGGTTCATGTATTCTGTCCATTTATACGCATTTCATTTTTAAATTTATTTCTAGAAAAAATTGCCAACGGGAAATACTTTAATAAACTTTTCAGTGAAAAATAAATTCCAATCAGCAAAATACATTATTTTTTATAGACGTAAATCTCCGCCTTTCGTTTAGAGTGCTTTTTTCCTTTCTGCTAATAAATTGCAGATAATTTAAAACTTTCTTCGCAGTTTTTCGTACCTGCTGAACGATTTAAAAATATAAATTTGAGGTCATTCCTAACGACGAATCGCACAGCTTCCGGGAAATTAAATCTTAACCATCACCCGTATTTTCCAAACCACGTAAAAAAATCTACCTAAAATATTTAATTTACAAACATTTTGCAAGAAAGGCATTGATAAGAAAAAAAAGGAGTAATAAGCTTAAATTTCTTTGAAGCCACGCCTCTTTCTTGCAAGTTTCAGACATTTGACTGAATTTATTTGGGTTGGCGAGTGTGAAGTTCAGGAAAGGGTTACTGAATCTCATCAGATGATCTACCTTTGGTTTTTATCATTCTATACATAAAATTGAAGTAATGAATCAGTAAATATGTAGAATCTGACAAGAAATTCTCAAGAATCTGCCATGAAACTTTCTTTTTATTCCTTCCTTCAATAATGGTTTATGTTTCTTGCATCATATTAAAATTTGAAATTTAATAAAGGTAAGAATGAATTGAAAATATTGATGAACTTTTCTTAAATTTTTTTTTACTGTTAATCCTTGCTTATGGATTTTCGCCGCAGTTCTTTCTAGATATATTAGAAAGATAAATTTAATATAACCTGAAAACTTAACATGAATGCAATGAAACATTCTTAAGAATAAAAAAAGGAATATTTTTTCAAGGTTTCGAAGGTATCAAAACATGTAGTACATTAGTTTGATTCATGCAGAATTTTTTTTTCTAAATGTGTCCATTGTTAGATAAATGTATGCAATTTGCTGTTATTTTAGTAGTTTTTTTAATCGTTCGAAGCTCAGCAGTTAAAGCAAATATCGTTATTTAATAATTCTTAAAAATATTCCAGCATATATTTTATTCAAATCTGCCTTCATGTTTCACTCTTTAACTGTTTTTTGTTTCCTCTCCAATTAGATGACGCCTTGTTTTACAGGAATATGTCTGTGGATTCTATGCAACTTTTTGTCGCACTGTTGCATATATTGAATGATTTAAATTTGAAAACCCCGACGCTCAAGAGTTAAGGAATTATATCAATCCTTTGCACTCGGACAGATAATTAAATGCATAATTATTTAAGGAATGTAAAAGCTCCTTTCTTTGTTGAGAAGTATAAAATACGAAGTGTCAACGAATTTTTTAAAAATCTCACTCTTACAACGCTGTATATATATATACAGTAAACGTTTTGATCGAATTTTAATTGGTGATCTCTCGAATGCAAAGGGTTAAATTTTGTATGTGATTTTTATGTATCTTGCAATGTCATTACCTGGGATTTAAAAAGTCTGAATAAGTGATGATACTTAGTCTTAAAAAAAAGCAACTTCAAAATGTTAAGCCTTCTCTACATTTTACAACCTATATTCCTCGTTTGAATTATAAGCCGGTCACTTTGTTCGACGCTTTCACGGTCCCTTAATAATGAAAGGTTTAATAACATTGAAAAGCCAATATAACATGTGCAGGAGAAATGCAGCCTATTAGCGTAGCTCGCTCCGGTCAGCATCAACTATCTACGTGCGTAATTGTAATGTGGCATAGAAATCGGTCTTATTATTTAGCTTCGAATGCCAACAGTCAATTTAAATTAACTAAGATACGAACATTTCCCTCTACTTCTACTTTTATAGCTAACTTTCATTCAAGACTACATTTAGCCAATGAATGGAGCTGCAAAATAGTATTAAAAATGTTCGGAAAAGTGTCCAGTCAGAGAGGAAGATGTAAAAGAAATTATGATTTTGGCTTCCAAATTAATCCAGTCCAAATTAGGCTTAACGATTTTCAGACAAGTAGTCACTAAGATTTACATTATTAAATCAAGAACTGTTACTTCATAAACAAACTAGAAAATCTATGAAAATTCATGTTCAGTTATTACATAAAATGGCTCAGATTTCCAGGAAATAAAGGAATTGCGTACCAATTCCTTTATTTAATGGAATTCTATTTCATTTATTTCCTTGCGTAACAATTTTAACAATAACAAATACCTATTTGAATTAAAAAAAACGTACGGTCGCAAAATTGAATCGCTTTACAGCGATTTCTGATCAAATGTAAGCTTGACAATTTCTAATTGCAACCCTAAAAGCCGCCTGTTATCATTTCTGGTTGCCAACCCCAAAAGCCGAAAGTTAATCTTAACTACACACTCTAATTTGTTCAAATAGTAATATGTTCCGGGAAATTCATATTTTCAATCTTATTAATAGCAAGGTGAAATCGCAAATATATTTTGGATTAATAATTTAATCAGAAAATTCAATATTTTAGGTGAAGGAACTGGTCGCGAAAGGTAGCTAGTTTTATATAATAAAATACATATTTATAGAAGCCATTTCAGCATGAATGTAAGGTATTAAGAGAAGCACACCTCACTGAAAAATGTGTCGGCGAAATAAAAGACACTCGAGAAATGGAGGATGTCAATCAAGAATTGTTTTAGGAGATGGATTCGCAGTATTAACCCCGATTGCTACAGATTTCAGTGTTAAAAATGTGCATTCCAATGAATTCCATATTCGATTCACTTTAAAAATGCATCCGGGCATATTTTATATTTAAGAAGAAAAGTAAGAGAAATTGACTCGTTATTAGCTCGTTGTTTGCGGCAACCTAGTGAACTGATATTGCACCTCAGTTATTCTAACATGAAAAATAAGACTTCTTAAGCTTTAGAAAGAATGAATATTTATAAATAAATTTATCTCATTAAAATTTCTCCTTCGCTTCAAATGATAAGACATTGGTCTACGGAGAGGAAAATGAAAAAGAAAAACACACTTTATTTTCTGGTCTGTTTTATTTGCGTAGATTTAACATTATTCTTTTTCACATTTTCAATTCAAGCATGGAAAAGCGACGCAAGGCAATGTTTTCGCTCGAAATATAAATTCCCTCTGTTCGGTGGTGATAAGAGAATGACGCCTCCCCCCCCCCCTCCTCTTAAAAGGAAACACAATTTTAAGATGCACTATTTTTCTTGACTGTTTTATAATTGTTTCGGACGAATGCTATGGAAAAAGAAGCAGAGTGTACAAGAAAAGAAAGGATTGGACTTATTTGAAACACAGTTTTGTAAATTGATGCTCTTCAAACCTTAATGATTTGCCGAGAAATTGTTCTTTTCATTTATGAGTGTGTCTTTCAGTTTATTGGCAGTGGTTTCCCCGATATGTGCTCGCGTATTCTCTTATAAATTTATGATCCCCTTTCTGAATTCCGCACAAGAACGCGGGGTTTTGTTAAGGCCGCACATGCGATAAGTGCCCAGACATTTGATTTTATCATCCTACAAATAAAAGTTTTGTAGCAGAATAAAGAAGACCGATTCTCTCTGTTTGAACCACGTGCATTTGGCGAAAAATAGCGATGAAAGAGGTCGTTGGTACGCAAGCTAAATGCATTCTGAATGCCGTTTTTAAGACAGATTAAAACCAAAATGTGGCGCAGAACGACGATCTTAATCGTAAGATCAGATTTTATTTAATTTTGTGTTTTTCATTGCAATCATCACCTTTACAGGCATGAAAAAGTGCCGCCAGATGGATGGTTAACGCTTTGATGGAATCTAATTCCGAATCTGATTAAGATCCACACTTAAAGTGTTAAATATATCTACACATTTTATTCATCTCATTTCGCTTTGTAGTAGTTATCACACATTTGTATTCGGACAGCTAGTTAGACTTATTCTGAATAGGTTTAGCTCAAAATTTTATAGAAATCTACAAATCTGGGGTAGGGAACATACATCGAATTTTCCCCCATCTAGCTCGAAGTGTTTGTTGTTTTTTAGATATTACTTTATTTTTTCCCTCTCATTGCTAGGTGAGGGGAAAATATTATATATATAAATCTATTTATAAGCTCATTTGCTTTTATTGAAAATAGAGTTCTAAAAATGTCGCCATTGGAGAACATAAATCTCATTGTAAATGAATTTACAGTTTTAAAAGGTTATACATTTTAAAAATATTTCACAGAGCTTAAAGAATCTTTCCTTCCTATCAAAATTTCAGAAAACTTGGTCATTTTCATTAATAGACATCCTTTTAAAAATTGTAACATCGGATCGTTTGAGAAATAGATTTAAAATGAATTCAAAAGGAAAGTATGCCTACTATGGCAAGCACCTCTAATATACTACGGATCATGCATGACTGGCAACTGTTTATGATCGTTCACATCCATTTTAAATTGCTAAAATGTAGCAAATTGATTTCAAAATCATACGTTTTTTTTCTAAAATATTTACTTTAGACATTTTTCCCGTTACTTTTATATTTTTCATTTATACAATGATTTATTTCTATATCGAAACAATGACTATCACAAAAGTCTTTCTTAAAATAACTGCAATCGTGAATTTATTTTTAAACCAAAAAAGGTATGTTAAAAAATTTTTTTAAGAAGCTCCATTCTAATTTAAGAATAATTTATTATAGAATCTACTATCATTAATATTTCATCACATCTCTATGAGCACTAAAGGAAAATGTGTGAGTATCTGGGTGTTGATGCTCTCAAGCAGAACATTTGAACTGGAACCGCTGAATTTAGCACGCTGTACATTTTAGGGAAGAGAAATTGGAATCTTGGAGTGATTTCCGAACATTTTAATGAATTAAAAATGTAGAGAGATTTTCTCGTTTTTTTCACAATAGTTCTCGGAAATAGTGTTGCATGAAATGGATTTTTTCAACACTTTAAAATCTAAAAAAAGAAAGAAAAAGTTTTCGTGATGTAAATTTTCTTGGAGTGCATTTTTTTTCTTCTGAATTCTTGTAATTTTTAAGAAATATTTTTGGCTTCAATTTCAATAATAGATTTCATTGTTACAAAAAAAATCAAGCTGCGTTCATTGTTTATTCGCGTACTATTCGTTCTTAATTGAATTGTAATGATAAACATTCTGACTGCTTTGCGCGCAATCAACACGGAAAACTGGAGAGAGAAATCATTAGAAGAAACATGCCGCAGTTAGATTATACGGATAGTGACTTTCTCGGTGGATTCGACTCCGTTGCTAATATTCACATACATAATAAACAGAATGAGTTAAAATAACTTAGCTTTAGTGTGTACCGTAATTCGATGCCTAGAAATTTTATTAAAAGAATTCTTATGGCATGTAATTGAAATGGAATACAATCAAAATGCATGCGAACCAATTCATCATCAAACTTTATTGTTTATTATAAAGCCATAGAGTGATTTTCTATGAATATATAAAATATATTACTTAGAATATAATATTTATGAATTATTTTACAGTCAGAATAATCTATTAAATTGCGGCTTAAATGCTGAAAATATTTGTTTCATTGTTTATTATTTTCTTTTAATCTTTTGACGCTTTATTTACAAAAAAAAAAAATTCAACGTCTGTGTTAGTGAAAGAAAACGCGTACCGACATTATCAAAGAACAAAAGCAAAAGCTCGACCGGTGGTTAAGTGATAAGAGAAGCATATTTTTTTTTTACTCTTCTTCAAAGAAATTTGCTAGATTATCTGAAAAAGTGACGATCAGAAAAACGCAAGTCTTGTCCAATATTTTAATACATTTTGTGAAGAGACAAAAAAAATCCTGCACGTTTTGGTGAAAAATAAGAGCCTCAAAATGAAATAAGGCAAAGATATTTCTATAAACGTGATAGTAAGCATAAGGTCTGAAATATTATATGAAACAGGCTGTTATTTTTTCATGTTGCATGTTTTTCCTTCGTTTTTGTTTTTTAAACATTCTTGCTAAATGAGTGCATATGAGTGAAACATAAGTACAGAGTCTTTCGGCATTGAAGTCTTATGTGCACTGCAAAATAAGTTTCATAATTTATGTAATATCTCAGAAATTATTCAACAAAGATTTCTCTGATTTATGTCAAAATTCAGTTTGTATTTTCCTTTCAAAAATATTTAAATGACGTCAATAACAATATTTTTTTTGTCTATAAATATAATTCAAAAAATTATGAAATCTTCATTTATACAGTACTTTTGTCCTAAGGAATCATAGTCTGAGAAATATTTTTGGCATTCCAAATTTTAAATAAATAAATAATGTTTCTTTCTTCTGCGATAAAATCTGACCGATTTATAAAGTTTAGAATATTATAGTTTTTCAACAATTAACATTATTATAATAGTAGACCATAAAGTCTTGAGAGACCCTTATTAGTGTGTTTTATTTGAGACAATCGACGAAGTGAACATAAACTGACCGCTTTAATAGGATAGTGATATTCGAATTCTCATAAATAAGCCAGTTTTGGTGACTAATTTAGTTGATTAGTGTGCAGCTCTTTTTATTAAAATGTTAATGTCTCAAGAATATTTTATTAAATATGATTCACACAGCAGAAGATATATGAAAAAAAAAATGTAAAATTCGTAATTAATTAAACCATTTACATTAAATATAATTGTTTACTTCATTTAGGCCATTTTGTTAACAGACGATTGTCTGCTACTAAAGGTTTACAAATTAGCTATTGAGTCCTGAGTAGAGTGGTTGCCCTGTATATATTAAACCCTTTTTGTCTTAAATGATATAAATGGTGTAAAAATATCATAAAAAGTTTTTATTGCATTTATTTTTTTAAAAAATATATCATATTTCCACTTTATTTCATTAGAAAATGTCATCTTTCCTCCTTGTTTCATTTCATACAAACACGCACTGAAAATGACACTTTTCTAAGTTTAATTTGCTGTAATAGTAACTTATTTATTTAATTTGAGCGTTTGTCAATGTGATCGCAATTGACGAAAGATAATTTTTTCTCATGCACGCGTAACGTTTCTGTGCCAGTTAAGTTTTTTTTTTTAATTCGTGCAAAATATATTGTTAGAAAATATGGTTAAATATTTTTAATTCATTAAAAATAGAATTTAAACTATAGGTTTTAAAATGAGTACCACTGAAGACAATTTTTTAACTTTAAAATAATATTAAAACCAATTTTGTGTTGTTATATTTTTGGAAGTTAACGTGGAAAAATTTCATTTTAATTAATGAAAATTTTAATTAAAATTTCAAAATATCATTTCGAGTTGCATATTCTTTTGTCCAACTTATGTATGTGTCAAGTTTGGTAGCTCTAAGGGAAACGATCTGGCCTGTAGAGCAGCAGCAGAGACGTTCTCGTTTTTATTATAAGTAAGATATACAGATAAAGTTCATAATCTTACTGAAAACGACTATTTTTTTAGCCCTGAAATGTGTCGATTTTTGTATATAAATTTTGTTTCAGAATATTCTCTATTTCATTCAGATAATATAGATCAAGGAGAAATATTTAAAGAAAAATTGGTTCTTTTTTAAAAGAATAATTATTAAATATCATTAGCTGAAAAATTAATGAAAAATATTGCGGTTTTATGGCAAAGAAAACAAATGAAGCTTTTTTTTGTTGACTTCTGATAAAATTATGCATTTACGAGGCATAATTTGTAACATATAAAGTAAATTTAACTAAATACAATAGAAACATATTTTTGCTAACGTCTAGAACAATTTTTATATTTTTTTATAATGCCAGTTTAAGTGCCATTTTTATTTGCATTTAAATCTGAAAAAGTTTAATTTGAATCCGTAGCATATGTTAAGTTTATATGAGCATATTACGTTTATGTGAGTTTATTATTAAGTATATTAATCAAATTAAGTAGATTCTAGATTATGATTCTAAGATATGCATTGTTTTTTTTTTTTGAAATTTGGCAATAATCTTTATTGGTACTTATTTTAATCAAAAATAAATATATCAGTTTTTTTTATATCTATTAAAATTCCAAAATAAAAAAAACACTAAAATAGTTTACTAATACCTCCTTTTGAAAAGACGAGTTTATTTGAAGAACAAAAACTTTCTTTGTTTTATTTTCACTTTATAAAGAAACAAAATATCAGTGGTAACTTACTATCGATCGTCATTAGTTATTAACCTGTTCAACGCAAATATTTCAAACTCAATATACTCAACCAAAAAATGATAACTTGTCTGTTGAAATGTAGTACGCGTAATTAAGAATCTATTGGTTACTCTGTCCATAATTATATGCCGAAAATAATAAGTTTCATTGTAATAATTTTTAAACTGAATATTTGAATATGAATATATTATTCATTCATTTCAAATAATAATTATCATGCCATTTGTAATAAAATATAAAAATTGAAAGTGAAATAACTCTTAATCATTTTTAATTTTTAAATTAAAAAAATTATACCATAGAACAATATTTCCTATTCACTTAGAAATTATCAAAAAACACTGGATATCTGTGACACTCTCAAAGGTATCAATCCGGCACTCTTATCTGAAAATCATGGTTCCAGGCGAATGTCATATCTTGACAGACGCTATCGCATCTCTTCGCTTTTACGAAGGCAGAAGCTTCCAATTGTTCGTCTTTTTTATTCTTCGTCATGAAGAGGGAGCGTGAGATTTTTCAGCAGAAGAGATTTCTGGCATTCTTAAATATAACGGCTGTCAGATGTTAGATCAAAACCTAATTATGGAAAACCATTTTATCCTTGTTTGTCAACAAATGCACTGATGCGCTACTGAAGAAATGGGAAAGAAGAAGAAAAGCAACCGAATCGTCGGAAGAATGGCATATCTTCGATGAGCTTCCCTCTATATAATTTTAATAATCGATTCTAAACTTAAATATCCACACCTCTTGACTTTTCAGTAAAATATAAATTTACAGAATGATTAAAATAGTTAACGACGAGTTTAGTTTGATCAAAAAGTAACAAAGCATCAAACTGTTGTGAAGTTTTCTCTATGTTTTGCTTTCACTTCCGGAAAATTAAAATGTTTCTTCATGTTAGCTGCCTTTGGCAACCAGCTTATTTACTTATATTTTGACTTTTTACGTTGTTAAATATGAACGTGAAAAACGTAATTTTCAAAACCTTCATTTTGTTATTTTATAAGACCGAAAAACATGAATGATTGACTCTAAACACATTATAACGCTTCCAAATTAAAAAGTGTTGATTCAACGAAATAAAAGCGAAAGTGAAAATGATACTTTGAAATGAATGTAAAAAAACAACAACATATTTTTGATCTCAACTCTGGTAAATGTACGCGATTGAAAGCCTTTACGTGTGAATTTGAAATTCATAAGATTAAAAATATTTAGTTACAAAATGCGTATGACATTAAAAATATAGCTTTTTCTAAAGCAAGTTTGTCAATATTGTGAAGCTTCATTCATTCATTAGTGAAACCTTGAATTCTATGCAGTCACAAAACTGTTCCATAAAGCGGCCTGCAACATTCGTTTAGCATTTTGTTTAGATTTCACTATTGTTACTCTGCAGTCCATATATGATGTAACGCTAACGCATGTGGCACAGAGATTTAGCTCAGCAGCTCTGTTGAAAGGTAACATTCAAATATCAATAAACGAATTTCAGACTGCTCTATTCATTGAATATTTTTGCAGGAACATTGAATCGAACGCATCGTTCAGCTAATTAATTATTCTGAAAAATATTATTAGAAATATTCTGCATATGATTCGCCACCTCACCAAAAAGTACACTCAGTCAGAGAAAATAAGATAGAAATGAAATAAAGAAATATACTTCAAACACAAAAAGTTTAATCTATCGCAAAAATAGACTTAGCCCTGTCGAGATAAGTAATCGTGATAAGGTTTCAGATTAATTAATGGTTTCTCGACAAACAATTCAAATTCGTTCTAATCGTCCAAAGACTCGCCTAGAAATGGCTGTTCTGGATGGATACCAGAAATAGTAACACATCGTTTTTAGAGATTGGAAAAAGTGGGCGACAAATCGCATCAAAACATTTCAATTTCAGCAATCATGTATAACTTTTAAGTCTAGCTGGATCGTTATGACTTCCCTACGGAAATCTATATTCGTATTTTCTGAAACAATTAAAAAAAATGATATTTACATTAAGATACAAAAAAAAAATCATCTTTTTATTGATATCGCTGTCAATTCCGCAGAGAGTTCACTTTAAAAGAAATAGTATTTTTAATACAATTTGATGCATAATCTGATGAATGTTTCTAAAGACTATGTAGGAACTATAGGAAATGTGCCCAATCAATGTCACGTGACCATAACGTCATAACATCGAAGAAATTTTCTAAAATATACTTGTCTATTCGAAGACTTCGATGTATTTGCATAATATTACTGTGTCATTCTTCTCCATAAATATTTTGCAACTTAAATGGCACATTCTACATTTTTGTTTTATTTTTCTAACCTTAAAGTTTATGCAAAAAATTTATAAATATAGAACAAATCTCTACAACCCAACGCCATATAATGCAATAAAATTTATTTCCAATTTATGCATACATACAAATATATATCTTTATTATATCGGGTAACCTTTGGTAGGTGTGTTATAGAATTCAGATTCTCAAGTTGTATTCCTGTAAAAAGTAAAAAATAAATAAATATGTATGTAACATTATTTCAAACTTATTTGAATAAATGTAATTCAGTAAGAAAAAGTTTGTGCGCAGGATTATTTATTTTATTCTTAACCCTTGTTTTGAAATCAAATTTTAATGACAATTAAAGGAACCATCTAATAAAAGGAGACAAAATAAATCAAGTACGGGATGATAGTAATCAAAGCTTAATAAATTTGAGCTCAATATAAAGCAAGTAAAGACCAGTTGAAACGCCATTTCGTATATATAATTTAAACCGCATGAAATTGATTTATAATAAAACAACAGTTCTTATTTTATCTAAAGAGTAATAGATCATATTTAAAAAACAATACATTTTTGCCAGTAAAAAGGAGTCGCTGCTTTCTAAACTGAGGCAGTAAAATAGGAATAAAAATATTAGGGAACCTCTTAATGGATAGCCTAAGATATAAAGGAACATAAACATTTCTCAACAGTTGAAATGGCGTATTTTTATAAAATTTGCAATCTGTCTTTTGTAAAAATAATCTTATAAATTTTGGTCGTGGGAGTCATTAAAAAGGGGTTGTGTGCTTCGGAAATGTGGCCTTAACCGAAGCAAAAGACTTTGTAAGACTGATGTTAAGCATATTTTGTATTTAAACCGTCAGTTATTTTGAGAAGAAACAAAATGAAACTTGTGCAGGGGCAGCCTGTTGTCTGCATTTTGCAAGCAAATTTATGAAATAATAAGAAAGAAAGAGTAGGAAATAAGTTCTGAATTGGCAGCTCAACAAGCGAAAATATATAACTAATTAGTCATTCGATGAAAATAAAACCTAACAGATTATAATCTTTTTTTAAATTAAAATATCAAGTGTTCACCAATCCTGTAAAATGTTTTAATTTCTGTTTGACTTCCAAATTCTACTTGAAGCCCCTGTTGTGAGAGAAAATATGAACTATTTGTGTATGTTTTCTACTGAAAATGGCATTACAAATAATTTAATAATTTCTTTATAATTGAATACTTAAGTCCCATACTTTAATTGTGATCATTCTGTAGGATTGTCTTATTCGACTATTAAACAAAAAAATTTGTCGCCAACATTCGTCGCCAGAAAATCCAATTGAAAATTATGAAATGAACTTGAAAACAAATAAATAAATTTTTTTCCCTTTTAGAAGAACAAAATAATTTAATGTGTGATTACACCATTCTAAATCTTTCTATTCGACTATTCTAAATCCTTCGTGTCCAAATTATCAAATTGAGTCAAAAGAATCTCGAAACTATTTCGGTTTAGTTATCTTTATTTCCTTAACTTCAAAAAATGACATCAAGGCTGCACCGTACTGTCATTGGAATAATTCTTTTAGAGAATTACTCTCATTTGGCTATTTTCGAATGCGAGATTATAAAATCATGTGACACGCTGAACAAACACTAGTCTAAAAAAATTATTAATTCCCATATTAATTGTTCCCATATTTATTGTTTTCTTATTGTCAGTTTCCAATTCATTATTAAATATTATAGAATTTTCAAATCAATTCTCTTCTAAATTCACAATCAGAGAGCCCCACTGAAATGGAATTAAAAATTTAATAACATAATAATTAATAATGATTTAATTAATTTAAAAAATAATAATTTAATGATTTAATTTAATAATAATTAATTTAATTAATTAATAGCATATTATTATCGATTTAAAAAACCCTCAAAATTTTACTTCATGCAAGTGAAAAATGGATCCCAAAGTTTCTTTCCTAAACAAATTGATAAGTTAGTAAATCAAGATGTTGAGAGGAAAATTAGAGTCGAACATTATGCTTACCAAAAGCTGCTTCACTACCTGCAGAAAAAAAACATTAAATAAGTTATAGTATTTTATCAAAACTGCGTGATATATACAGCATTAATGTTTTAATTACTAACTTTTCTTACATTTAAAAAAGTAATGTGTTTACTTTCTTCGAATTGCAAGCCTTAAGTAAGTTTATTATTGAGATTTCCTTTTGATCTAATATTATAGACTCAATTTCTGATATCATCGGTCGAAGTTGAATGTCGGAGGTAACAGTGATCAACAGCCCCACTCGATAATGTATAGGGCAGAAAACTCATGTCTCATGAGTTTTCCGAGTTCTAGGAAATCATAAGAAAGAGTTTTCCGAACTTTGAAATAGGAGACTTATCAATAGAGCGGTCACAGACTTTAAAAATAGCTCATTTTGACAATAAAATAAGAAAGAGATTAAAAAAATACACCAAAACAAATTTCTATTAGCATTTCCATTACATTAGGATTAATAATATGATTGTAGTCAGTCTAACAAACGCAATGACAGGGAAGTCGTAGCCACTAGAATACTATTTTAGATTTAGTACTCACAAGAATAGGATTCAAAGGATAATTTTTTCTGATGAGTCCTTTTGTTTAACTTAATTCATAGGACAGTGCTCCCTTTCACATTTGTCACACAAAGATTTATTTTAAGAATGATTTACTTAAAGGTTGTCCCGCGATTTTAGAATTATCCTGTATGCCATTTATGTGCCGATATGTTCGAAAGTCATAAAATTGTGTTTGATGGTTAGAGAAAACCTTGCTTTTTTGTGTACGAAGTATTAAAAAGAGAAAGCATTGAGAATACCAAAATGAATAATAATGGAGATTTCGATGCAACTTTATGTCTTATACGTTCCGAAAACCGCATTTTTTGGAACTGTATCCTTTTACTTGTCTGCGAACACGGCAACTCAAGAGCTCTTTGGTAGACTGTGAAATCTAATACGCGGGCTTAAAAGAAAAAATATTTTTCTTATCAAATTTCAAAAGGAATTTGTCTTGGTGCGAGGGAACCTGATATTTACACAATATAAAGATCGATATAGGTAAAATCTGATTTAGAGTTTTAGCATCTAAAAGTATAGATTCTTTTCGAATCAAATTCGCCAAGAGGCTGATTTTTTGTTGTCCTTGAAATCGTGACTGCGTGCAACTTCTGGCGAGTGCTCTTTTCACTGAAATGACAGTTCTAAATCAAATTTCCATTTCAATTGCTCGATGGAAACAAGATCAAATTGAGCATCAAGGTTTCTTTGCTGTTTCACAAAATGATTTGCAGGACTCAGAAAATAAAAAAAATCTACATTTGACATTTTTATCCCTGTCTTAAGTCCCCAGTTTTTATGCGAATGGAAGGGACGATGACGTTATTAGTGTGAATGCAAAAAAAAATGGTTTTAGAGAGATCAACAACGCCGGTTTTAAACTATTTTTCCTCTGGTATTTTCTCAAAATCATTTTTTAAGGCGCGATAATTAAAATGCTGGCTATTGTCCAATGATAATTTTAAAAGCTGCCTTTCGTAACTGATAAGAAAACAATTATACTCTCATGAAAATAAATTTTTCAAAGCAAAAGTTACCGCATTGACTATAGAAACTGCGTTTTTCTGTGGTTTGAAAACGTTTTTAATACTACAGAAAAATGGCTTCCACTTAAACAAATATATTTATTGATTTCAATTGGATGGGAATGAATCATTGAAATGCCGTCATTGAAGGCGCGCATCCCTCATCCAGCGTGGATGGAAACCTCATCCAATTTGTGAATGAGACTAAATGTTGTCTAGTTCGATAAATCAGTAAAGAAAATCAAGTATGATTAAGGGAATTATCATTTTTTAAAAAGATTTTATCCCAAGTTTAACTGATTTGAGCGAATTTAACATGACGACTCAATGCCAAATTTCCTTCATTTATCTCACTGCGCACAGATTTCTTGTGTTAAAATGAACATTAATGGAAAATACATTGTTCCACTTTCAATAGAACTGCAGTTACCTTAAAAAAGGGGTTCATCCGTATTCTGATTAGCAGGAATTTAGATAATGGAATAAAGTTCAGATTTAATTAAAAAAAGACATAGTTCATAAATCGGTTTCGTCCAAGAAAATATGAAAGATAATAAAATTTTTAAATATTGTAAGATTTCCATGAAGAAAGATATCATAACTGAATTATACTTGAAGACTCTTATACATATGTACTGAATTACAAATGCACAATGCGATAGGTATGCCCCTGTTTAAAATATCAGGAAGAGCTCATTGTTTCATTTATCTATTTCCATATAATAAGGTTCCACAGATAATTTAAGGTGAGAAACGTGTATTGTGTTTCATATATGTTGCCGCTTCATCCCTTTTAAAGCGTCTTCTTAGAATATAAACATTTCGCCATGCATAGGATTCATTTATTGTATAAAAATATTGTATAAGATTTTATATTTAATATAAATATTGTTTATTGTATAATACAATTTCTGTGCAATTGAATGCAAAATCGCCGTGAAAGATAATAGCTCAAACGAAGAGCACGCAACATCAAAACCGTTCAAAATAATAAAGAAAAATGAGTGCATGCAACTACAGGAATGTGCAGAATAATAGCATACACTGAGAGCAAGCTTTGCGCCACGAAAAAATAGCAGAAACCGAGAACACTTAGTATACAGATTATGCAAACTAAGAGTAAGTTGTGTCAATACTGTGGAAACCAAATGCGCAGATTGGGAGCATGCAGTGTCAAAAGAGGGAAGAGGGAGATCAGTGAAGTCTCTCAACAGTTGGGGTTAAAAGTAACAATCTTTTCTTTGTGAAAAGAAGAAAATAGCTCGCAATAAATAGCTAATAACTCAAAAATATTCAAACTAAACGTATACTGATTGCTTATTAACTTCTAAAACTATTTTATTACAAAATCATTTCTTATAAAAGAAAAACTAAACTGATATGAAATTGATTGGGATAGTGATGATCTATAAAATTACTAAACATTCGATTCGCATTCATTCACGTCTGAAAAACAAAATTCAATAAAACAACAAAAATGTTAACATTTAAAATAAATTGACCAGGGATATTTCACATTCAAAAATTTAAAATCATGTAAAATCCATCAGTAAGAAAAAATTAAAATTGACACAGTACTTCGTAGAATGATAAATCACTTGCATCGTAGTCGCTTTCATATGAGCTGTTGTCATCGAAATAGGAGGAATCTGAAAGTATTAGAATGAAATAAATTGACAGTAATTAATGGTAAAAACAAAAGAAAATGTTGAATACCATCTTTTTAACTACTGCGGTTACTTAGGAATGTGGGCTAATGCAAAAATATAAATTTATTTAATTTTGCAAGTAGTGTTGCAAATATTTCCAATTACAACTACTCTTTTATAAAAAGCTCTTTATTCTTACAGCTTATATTGAGCGAAAACTCTAATAACAATTTGAAATATCCATTGATGTAATATTTTTCGAGCAAATAGAGAAATGTTAGATTCTGAAAATAAAAATAATTTATTTAACAAGATCGAAGGAAATTTATAAGTTATCTAAAAATTATCCTTGGATTAACTTTAATTAGTTCCACCATTATTTTATAAGCGATAAAAGATTATGCTTAAAGTTCAATATTCAAAAGATAAAAGAATATTCTTGTATGGTAATTGACAGAGATTTTCGTTTACTTAAATTAAATCGTTTCGAATAAATCTCTAAATTTTAATGAAAGATACTTTATTTAATTGATAGAAAATGAGTATTCACCAAAAATTATAGATTCTCCAGGTATCATGGTTTCGCTGGATGCGTCGCTTGATTTTTCAATTTCTTTTGATTTATCTTTTGGTGGTGATGTTTCCTCCGAAGCATCGCCAAATACCGTTTCATCACTTGGCTCACGTCTATCTGTTGCTCCTTTATCTGATGCATTGCCTGGTGTAGTTGTCTCAGCTGATGAATCTTGTGGTTTGATGTTTTCCCTTGTTGCATCGCTTGGCACGGCGCTTTCACCAGATGTATTTTTAGATGATTTTGTTTCCTTTGTCATATCTCTTGGCGTTGTTGCCTCTTCTAATATTTTTCCAGGATTTGTTATGTCTTCCGTCGCAAAACTTGCTATTATTTCCTCTCGAGATGCGTCGCCAGGTGTTGTTGCCTCTTTTGACACATGGCCAGGTGCTTCTTCTTCTGAAGTATCTCCAGGTGGTGTTGCTTCTTCTGATGCATAACTGGATATTCCCTCTCCTGATGCCTCAGCAGATGTTGTTGCTTCTTTTGGCGATAATCCAGATGTTGTTGCCGCTTCTGAAACATTGCTAGGTGTTGTTGCCTCTTCTCTTGTAGCGCTAGGTATTGCTACTTCTTCTGGCATATCGACAGGCATTACTTCTTCTGGCTCATCTAACGGCATTGTTGCCTTTTCTGATGCATCACTTGGGGCTGTTGCATCTTTAGACACATCTCCTGGTGGTGCTACCTCTTCCGCCGCATCACCAGACGTTACTTCTTCTGGCACATCTCTTTTTGCTTTTGTTTCTTCTTCTGACACATATCTTCGTGTTGTTTCCTTTCCTGATGCATCGCTAGAAGTTACTTTCTCACCTGTTGTATCACCAGACATTGCTGCTTTTTCTGGAGTATCTTTAGGTGCTGTTACTGCTTTTAATGCATCGCTTGGTGTTGTGTTTACAGAAGCATCATCAGGCTTTGCTTCTTCTGATGTAGCTCCATTTGTTGCTGCTTCTTGAGATGCACCGCTTGATGTTTTTGTCCCTTCTACGCTAGGTGTTGTTATTTCTTTTGATGCATTGCTAGGTGTTGTTGCCTCTTTTGACTCATCCTTAGGTGTTGTTGCAACTTTCGACTGATTCTTAGGAGGAGTTCCATCTTTTGACTCATCCTTAGGTGTTGTTTCATCTTTCGACCCACCCTTAGGTGTTGCTGCATCTTTTGACTCATCCTTAGGTGTTGTTGCATCTTTCGACTCATCCTTAGGTGTTGTTGCATCTTTCGACTCACCCTTAGGTGTTCTTGTATCCCCTGGAGTTGATTCCTCTGATGTATCTCTAGGCAGTGTTGTCTCTTCTGACGTATTATCTGAGGTTCCAGAATCTTCTAATGCATATATAGGTGTTATTGCCTCTTTTGATGTATTTCTAAGTGTGGTCATTTCATCTGTGATTTTGCCTGATGCTCCAGGTAACATTTCTTTTGATATATTTTCAGGGGTTGTGCCTTCTTCTGATACATCGACAGGTAATTCTGCCTCTTTTGATGCATAGTCAGATGTTGCAGTTTCTCCTGCAAAAAGTTCAAAGCATTTCTATTTATTTTTAGATAAACATGAGCATGTAAATATAATTGCAAACATGAGCAAAACAAATATTTAACAGGAGCAAAATAATTGTTTTAACCAGACAGAAGTGTTTAGAATTAAAGTAATAAGAAGGTTTCATATTATAACAAAAAGCTTTAATTTTGCTATTCTAATTAATTTTAAATTTTATTTAAATATGTTAATAGCATATAAATATTTCTGTTGGATTCTAAATCTAGAAATTTTGTCAAACATATTTAATAATATATGTCATCGTCCATGAAGAAAGTTTTATAATTAGAACTGCCATTACATCAACTATTTATTCAAATTGAAATATCAGAATATTATAAAAGGAACTAAAAGATTCTTTTGTATATGCTCTTGAGTGAATTTTACTGAATTGAATGGAAATATGTAAATTGTATTATATGATGCCATATATTGAATGGCTAACATAAAAATTTATTTGATATTTCTGATGGAAAATAGAATATGATGATGTGCAAATTATCCTAAAGGATAAACTAGAATTGCTAGTTCTGTAGGGATAAAATTGAGCTGATGAACTTTCTGTTGAATGTGATGGAGAAAAGGAGAATTTTCAAAAGATTCTGATGAAGAGGGTAATAAATGATAGAAAAAACATTTATAACAATATATTAATCACCAGTTTTATTATATCATATTATGCATTGAATTGTTGCATTAAAATTAATTTGATATTTCTGAAGGCAATTAGAATATGTTGTTATGAAAATTTTCCTAAGTGATAAATTTGAATCGCTACT
>JAPMOR010036729.1:918879-930461 GCA_026543865.1 Argiope aurantia
TCATATTATGTATTGAATTGTTGCATTAAAACTAATTCGATATTTCGGAAGGCAATTAGAATATGTTGTTATGCAAATTTTCTTACTTATATACTAGAGTCGCTACTTCTGGAGGAAGAAATTTGTGCTGATAAACTTTCTGTTTATTCTGATGGAGAAAAGGAGGAATTTTCCAATGGAAGTGCGGGTAAAAGATAGAAAGAAGCATTTATGTCAGTATATTAATCGCCAATTTTTAAGTAGATTGTTGCTTATAATTTAATCAATAATATGATCGAAAAGATATCTGATTCCTATGTTAGCCTATAGTATATGGCAGTCCATCAGATTAGCAAAATAGATTTCGATGCTATTCATTAAAATATAAAATATTTAAGAGTAACCTAATATTTTTATACTATTCGAACAATTAAAAGCAAAAGTCTTTTACAATTTTTTGAAAGATTTATATACCATATTTCGCGTTTACATTGAAATATGTCATTAAAAAAATAATCAATCTTCAAAATTAATGAATTTCCTCTTAATATCTTCATAAAATGTATGCCATTTGATTATTCAGTCTTCTATCGTCATGGATTTGAATTTTAGAATTTATAATGAATGCGTATTGCTGCCATAGATACAATCAAGGAAATGCATTTCCAGATTTCTGATGAATTACTCACTAAAGATTACAATTTTTTTTAATAAAATAGCGAAAGTTATGTTATGAAATATGTTACATTTTTTTGATAAATATCCTAACTCGGCGATTTTTTAACAACATTAGTCGCAATATTAAACTTGAAGAAATAAAGAAAATAAAAGAATTTTGTTAGTAAAAGGCTAAAGAATTTTGAATCACAATATTGTGATTATCTTGTCAAAATTGTAAAAAGAGTGAAATTGCATTCTCACTGTGATTTTTTTTCATGTAAGTTAAACTTTCTTATTAAAGGAGCAAAAGCAAACCTAAAGAACATATTTGAATTCTGCGAAATGTTTCTGTTTTTCAAGCATCTCTCAATGATCCTTATTTTAAACTACATCAAGCCTGCTGAGCTAACTATTGTTTTAAGCATAAGTGAATATGCAAATACCTGCTTGGCTAAACTTAGCCCGAAAGGAAATAAAAAGATTACTCATGATTAAAATCAGAAGCTCGGTCAGCTTCCCGAACATCTCCCTTATTAGCACAGAAACAAAATTTATTCTTCACCAAATTATGAAACACTTTTAAAGCACTTTTATAGTAGCTTTTGTAGAATTTTAACAGCGTGTATAAAAATTCTACATTATTTTTCAATCTTATTTATTTGTACAAACTAAATATTATTTTAATTCTTTCGAAACTCATTTGGAGCGTGAATCTGTGAAATTATTATAAGGATTTCGAGCCGAAATCTTTTTAGTAATTTAATAGATTTAGGATTTGATGTATTTCAATTCCGTTCAAAGGACACAAGCAGTTTTTTAAAAAGTTTCATAATGCATCAAATTCTAGGCCTCTGCATTTTATGTCACAACCATCAACTTGATTTTTTTTTTTCTTTTGTGATTGCTATTTGGGAGTAAAAAGTCTTGCAACGGCTGATTTCTATTGAAATTATTGAACTGAAAAGCAGGTGTTATTATTTCAAAATTGTTTTCCTCTAACATATCAGTGGACTTGTCAGAGATTCTTCTAAGAAACAGTGAGCATATAACGAAATTTAAGTAAAACCCTTTGGCTTATTGCAAAATATGAAGTTCAATATGCACTAATTATAAAGAAAAATAATTTGATCAGTATTTTCATAAAATTAAACAATTGAAATCCTACAAAGTATTTGTTAAGAAATAAAATGTTTATTTCTTCAGAAATTTTTTATACAGGGTGGTAATTCCTTATACAATAATCAAATTTCCCCTATAAACAGCACCCTACAGCGCAAAAGGCTGAACGGATTTCAACAAAATTTGGTATATTGACTATACACGAGATGCGCTCTCGGAATTTCGAAAAAGAAATTTTAGTTCCAAAATATCAACCAGAGGGCGCCTTTTACGGAAAAAGTTAATTTAACGCAATAAACGACCAAAACGGAATATAGAAACAATATTAACATTTATTGACTAGTTTCTGATCACCTTGTCATCAAACCATATTAAGTAAAGGCATGGAAAAAATAACAGTACACTGTTTGAGAAAAACAATTCAGTTTGCAGAGGCAAGAACCGATTAGGACGAAATTGCACAAGACTAGCAGTTGCTAATCGTGTCTAGGATGATGTAGGGAAAGGTGCTCCATGTGACCATCCTCATTCAGCTGCAAAATTTCAAGGGGATGGACAGCGTGTTCAGCAGCAGATCGTAATTGATCAGTTGTGATGCTTCGCACATGAAATGTTATGGAGTTTCCAGTTTTTCCAGTTTTTTTTTCATCTTATTACTCATAATACTTGTCTTAATTCTTGTTCTGGATTGTCGATATTGTTTCTGTATTCCATTTTTGGCGTTTATTGTGTTAAATGTTATGCTTTTCCTGCCCTCTGATGGAACTAATTTTTTTTCTTCGAAATTGCGTGAGCGCATCTCGTGCATACCAAATTTCGTTGAGATCCGTTCAGCCTTTTGCGCTGTTTTTAGGGGAAGTTTGATTATAAGCGCCCTGCCTTTTGTTTTGTAAGTGATATCATATGAGCCGACGCGTAATATTCCTAGCTTGCCTCAAGGACAAAGACTATCTTCCGCATTTTTTCGTTTGTAAAGCAGATTAATATATCTATTTAGCTATTTTTTTAAATTTTAAAATGGTGAAAATGTGTTTTTTGTAATGATATGCTCCCACTTTATTGAGAAGATACATTAAAATTTGTGATTAATTTTTAATTAAGAGTA
The DNA here is from genome assembly GCA_026543865.1 of Argiope aurantia. Classification (NCBI taxonomy): domain Eukaryota; kingdom Metazoa; phylum Arthropoda; class Arachnida; order Araneae; family Araneidae; genus Argiope; species Argiope aurantia. Next base: position 921,743 of record JAPMOR010036729.1, read on the forward strand.
TATGAAAATTTTTAAAACCCCTCTTTTTGTGTGTTTTAAATTTGCTATTTTTCAATAATTGCATGATGTATTGTGTTTTAGTTCTCACAACTCTATTACAAATTTCATATGTAATCGAGTTTTGAAATTTATTACACCTAAGAGTTTAAAATTGCTAAAACGGATCTCAAATCACGTATGCGCGCCTTAACATCTCTCTGTAGGAACTCTATGAGATGAAATTGACTATGGCCATCTTCTCTGCGTCTACATGATTTTTTTTATCTTTGTTCACTATTTCTCAAATTCAGTTCCAAATATTTATGACTAAAACTGATTCAACTTACCTGCTTTATGCATTTCATCTATAAGAAAAATTAACACTTTATGACATATTTAAAATATGTTTCATTTCTAAAATGTAATATTTGATAAAAATATTAATTTCTCCGTTAGAAGAGTTCGCAAGAACTATGTGACTGCTTCAGTGTGAATGCCTCGAAAGAAAATTAATTATTTAAATTTTATTGAATGAATTTTGTATCACTTTGTCACTACCCTGAGATTACAAAATATTTTTGGAGTTTTCCTTGAAACTAATGTTTGCAATTTTCAGTTTTCTGTAGATGAAAATAAATGCATTGCAAGAAAGAAGAATATAGTAGATATCATTGAAGCTTAGCTGCCGTATTCATGCCATCTAAAAATGAAGAATCCATAACATTTTATCTTTTTGTTAGTGATTTAAACAAAACATTAAGCTACAAACGTATTAGTTTCGATATCCGTTTATTAATTAATTATTTGTATGTTACTTTATTGGTATTAAAAATAAGTAATAAATTTCACCACTATAATTTTCAGCTCAGAATCAATAAGCGACGAATTAGATTAAAATGTTTTGAAAATAATAATTGCAATTTAGTACATTGTAATTAAAAGATTTTACAACGTCAGAGTCGATTTTTTACTATACTTAGAAGAAAACTGTTAGTCACACTCAGAAAACTATGTGCAGGATATTTCTAAAATAAGTAATATTTTAGACTCCATAAAATTTCATTACTATATTCATTTCATTATTATGTGCATTGTCAAGCCTTTCCCTCAAATAAATTAAATTTTTCATCAAGTTCCATGAAACTCATTCATTACTCCTTATCGAACTCATTATGTTGTCCCTATCGAATTGTTGTGTATTGTAATAGAGCCTTTTATATTTATTTTCCCCTTTTGTTCTTATTTTTAATAACTATTTCTGCACATACTCATCACAGAAAAGTAAAGGTTACGATTTCGGGAGCATATTGTAGCGAAAAAAGAAGGTAAGTTGTCTGTATTTAAATGAAAAACATCAAAATCAGCTCCTTGTCATATGACAGTTAATAATAATTAAAAGGTCGATCACACCAGAAAATTTCACTAATAACTTTAAAGGAAATTATATAATAGCTTCTAGATTTTCATTACGATGTTTGGGTATCACGCATCGCAGTGATATAGTAAAACTATAAAATTAAACATTTCATTTTAACGTATTCTGACAACGAACAAATAATTTAGCATACTGTTCCGTTTAAAGAGGGGGAGAGGAAATTTGTACTTGCTATACACATGGCAGCATTTTCTATAACGGTATAAGCAGTGAAAACTATTCTATAACTATAAAGTAGCGAAAACGGTATAAATGTGCTTCACTGTGTGATTCAGCAGAGTGGACAGAAGCTTGCGAATCTCTAATGAAGCGAGATTCCTTCCTGATTAAATTCACAATCTATCATTTGAAGGCTTTCAGGCGTCTCAGGCTTTCTAATTCACTCACGGATTTTCTGCACTCACATTACTTAATAGCTATATAATGCGTCCTGTTATGAGTATGTAGAGTATCCGCCAAGAGCAGTCACTTTTAGGGAGATAGATCGCATAATTTCGCCATTAAGTGGAATTATGACTGTGCTTGGATAATGAAAACTGCATCAGACTCGACTCTTTTCAGCGCATGAATATTTCGTATTTAAATCGCCACTGAATTAATATTCCGTAATTCATAATGGGTGAGAATCCATAAAATGAAATTACGACTAAGATATTGCTAAATACAATGAACGACTTTTGCAATATATTAACATAATTCAGTAGATGAATGTGTAGCAGGTTTATGAAGTAGGACTGAGAATATGTTTCGAAGTTCCAGCTTAGATAAATTCGCCAAAATGAAACCGATCTGTCAACTGTAGGCTCGTAAGATGACGATTTTCGCCATTGGACATAAAACATATAATTTGCATAGGTTTGAAAAGCAATAATTTCATGAATCAACTTTTAATAAAATAGACGACATGAATTCGTATGATAAAAAATATTAAAAGATATTCATTTAATCGTTTAGACATTAGATTAGAGCATGAAATGCGCATTAGTATGTACTGAAGACAAGAAAATGCTAGTAGGATGTTGATAGTGCATGTACTACGAAATAAAAAAGATTATTCAGGTATTGAATGACTTATATCTAAAATCCTTACAAAGGATTACAAGGATTTTCATTCTCAGGAATTTTACAATTCTTTTAATTTGTAAGAATCCATTAAATATACATCTAGGATAAATCCCCAATCTAAATGGAAAACTTCACATCTTTGAATGAATATTCAAAGGCGTTCAACTTTTTGTCATACATAAGAATTTAGGAAAAAGTAGTTTAAACTTCACGAAACTAAAAAATTCCTAATTTCAGGTTGAAGGTTCCAGATCATATGGATCTCGGAGTAACACTGATTATTTCACAGAATGTATAAAGGTTATCTGGGATCTTTCTTTTTTGAATAAGGAAATAAAAGACAATGCGAGCAATTAATAATGCAAATTAGTGTATTAAAATACAGTTGTAAAAGCCATTAAAAGCTTTTTAAAATTTAAATCCTCAATTTTCTCAAAAAAAGTACGAATTGTTACTAACGGTTTTCTGATAAAGGCGAGCCACTTGATTATGGTGTTTATATCGTTTGTTATTCGAAATCATAATTTTGAAGATTTAATGATTTCATAATTTATTGTATTATTTAGATGAAAATATGGTATTTATTTTATGCCAATTATCAGATATTTACCAAACATTACGATTCATGACAATTTTAATTATTCGAATTTGAGAGACAATTTCAGAAATTAAACAGTAAATTTCGAAATTATATTACGAATATTTCAAATATTAGTAAAATTTCTTTCAGATAACAATATTTTAAACTAATGCTTACCTGGTAATGATGGATTACCTACAAAAAATTGAATCAAAGTGTACGTACTGGATTTGCATAAAAATAATTTAAAATTATCATTTAGCCTGAGTCATTTAAGTATAACAATATTATAAAGATTATAAATGTTATCCGCCAAGAGCAGTCACTTTCTACAAGTAAAACTTAATATTATAAAGTTTTACTTGTAGAATTCATAAACATTTCAGCATATTATTTTCATATCAATATCTAAAAATCTACAGAATCGATTTTGGCTAATGGCACAGATTTTGACTGACATTTAACTTTGACAATACATTTATTTCCAATAGCACATTTTTCCATTTTGCATAGTTGACTTTAAAGGAAAACGCCTTAAAAATGCTCTCATCTTCTGCTAAATGCAGATGTATTTTATATAATTTAGACAATAATGAATGTTTAGTTTCTGAATTTCCGTATAAGCATTTTCCATAACCATTCGTGCATTAAAATTTATCTCCTTTCGGAATTTATTCCCCCTACAAATGAATCAGTTCAAGAATGAGTTGAACGCTTCACGTTATCGTTTGGTTGTGAAATATCACTCATCAACGGAGCCTCAACTCATATCCGAGTGGAAGAATGGAATAATTTAACAATGTTTCGAAAGGAAATTTTCCCGAATAAACGAAAATATTTAGAAATAATTAGAAAAAATTAGCTCCCTGAAAGACATGGCTCTCGCCTTCACCGAAAAGCAGTTATACTGCTGACTGAAATAATTAGATGACGGTCCGGAGAATCTGATGCGCCCCTGACAGCCACCAATGGGATCGTTTAGTCAGCACTTGAAAAATCCACACCAGCAGTTACTGTGTTGATGCAAAAGATTACTTGATAAACCAACGTTTCAATCGCTAATACCCAGGTGTAGAATGTTTATTTAGATCATAGGAGGTTTTCTTCAACTTTTGTTAAGAACCACTGCACAGTGAAATAAAATTCCTGTATCGAATTGCAAACGTGGCGCTTTCCACAATTTCGCTAGCATTTTCATTGAACTTTTCCTGTCTTTCTTCTGATTAAGGAGTCAGCCAAAACACTGCTATAGGACATTCCCGAGGACACCGGAGGTCACACTTATCATCGTAATGCAGCCACCATCTCAGAAAATTCAAGAATATGGCAGAGTGCTCATAATTCTGAGATGACAGATATTTACTACAATCCATTCGCTCATCTCGCAGCTTTGCCATTTTACAAATGTAGCTATTAATGGTGACATTTACTAGCCTGCAATTCTGAGGTTCTCTGTGAGAAGTCATGTTGCTAAAAAATGTCAGACCTTGAGTTGCTGCATTATTTTTTTTCGTCTCTGAGCATTTTTTCCCGAATATTTGTTTATGATGCCTCGCCTCGCTTGCCTTTTCTTCTTCTGGAACTATATGTGCAGCAAATTCTACTTCTGGGATTTATATTAATTCATCATACAAAAGAAAAATTCGTCTATGTTGTCAAAAGAAATAACCTCTAGAAATGTACTATTTATAAGAAAGATATCCAAACTTAACTCAATTTGCAACTAAAATTATTGGATTTCTTAAATAATTAATTTAAATTTTTTTTCTCATTGCAGATTAAATATTGGTCGAATTGTTAATCTCGATTATGTATTTTTTAGATAGCTTATTCAGATACTTTTAATGTTAATTGAAAAATGCGATTTTACCTTTCATAGGAGCTATGGCTGAAATAAAATGTGCGTATTATTAAATGTATCTAGTCTGAAAGAAAACTTATTACTTTTCAGCGAATCTTTAATGCCATATTAGGATTCATATTTAATCATAAAAGAAATGAAAGAAATTCAAATTAAATTTCAAGCGGCTAATTATAGCAAAATTTCAACAAGATTTTTCATTCAAGTACACAAATTAGATAAATTAGGATAAAACGATACAAAATGACCAAAAGTACAAATTGTTCAAAATTTGAAAGAGCAGAGCATATATCTTTAAAATGTAAATTGAAGTTATTGTGAAATACGACTCTGCAATTAACTATAATGATTTATGACTTTTGTTTTAAAACTTATGTAAGACGACACATGAATAAAAAATTATGAAAGTTATGAAAAAAATGCACCGAAATAAATGTTTAAAATTTTAGAGATGTGTAAGAATTTTAGAGTTGTGTATATTTAGAGTTGAGTAAAGTTTTTATGTAACAGTAAAGAGAAATTTAAAATTTCGATTAATTTTAAAGTAATTAAAAATCTAATTAAGATTTAAAGAAATTTATCTTAGAAAACACTTTTTATTCCAGAAGTAAATAAGGGCCAAGTTTGATAAATCTTCCAACAACTTTGGCGGCCTAACCGTGTTACTGTATTTAAGTGCTCATTTAAAAAATGTTTCACTTTTCTTTAAATATTTATTTATTTTTCTTAACATAAAAATAAATTTCTGGAAATCATTAGGCATCAAACTTTCAACTAGCTTTTCGTTTCAAATGAGAAGCAACAAGCAGATGTCTTTTAAATTTGATTTTTCTTTCAAAAGAGAATTACACAATTCTAAATGACTTCTTTGCGGGTTTAATGACAATGATAATGGAATATTTTTGGAAGATTTCGTCTTGAAATAATATTTAACTTCATTAAAGCGAATAACAGATGTAAGCTAATTTTTCCCATGATTGTGGAAGATGGAGGTATAATATAGCGAAAAACTAAAAATAAATACTCATGCATTTTTATTAAGAATAACCAGCCTATTTTAGTGGAAAAAATACATTTAAGTGCTCATTTGAGAATGTATATATTATCAATTTAACGAATTTTGCACTTCCTTTCAATGATAATGTTATTTACTAAGGATAGCCAGTTTAGTTTCTACAAAAATTATATATTTTAGTGCATAATTGCGGTTTTAAAAATTATCAAAATTTATTATACTATCAATTAGTAGAAACGAGTATTGTGAGTTCAATGTTATTTAGTTAACCGAACATACCTCCTAATTGTTAAACACAGGTTAATAATAATTCATAAAAATAATAAATTAGTGTAAGTTAGCTACAGATGATTACCATACCTGGCATGACTATACCTCCTAAATGCGAAAAAAGATAAATAAAATATTAATTTCATGTTGGAAGATAAATTAATTCTTTCTTATGCGAAACTTGAACAAATACAGGGTGGTTATAATTAAAGTTACCCTGTTTAGACCTATGTAGTGTCCGAAAGGAACTTTATATTTAGGTTGTATGGATCATGGGAAAAAGAAATCTGCAATAAAAAATAGTTAAAATTTATGCCGATAGATGGCGGATTTTAGGTACGATAAAGGCCGTTATGCAAATTTAGAGTAATTTAAAAAGCCAGTACTCACTGCCGAAAAATCATTCTTCGCCATGTTTTTAGAGAAGAAAGGAAGAGCTTTACTGATAAAGTTCTTTTATCAGAACAGCATAATTTGTCAGCTGCACAGCGAGAATATCGGCGCTTAAAAGACTTATGAAAAGGGCCGATGTCCAGGCAGGCTTGGAAAAAGAAGATTATTAAATTTGAAGAGACTGGAGAGTTTGGTGTGGTACAAGGAAGAGAATGGAAACGGATTTCAAATAAAACTGCGGAAGATGTTGCTCTTACCGTGTCGAAAGAGGGTCTGATTCGTAATATTCTTCCTTAAGTGCTGAAGCGGTGACACGTGATTTGTCCCTCCCTTGGTCTACAGTACGAAAAGTTTTTCGACCCACCCATTTTAAAGTGGTATCCATACACATCTATCATGTGCAAGCGCTGAATCCTGCAGACCCGGAGAAACGAAATCACTTTTGATACAAATTTTTAGTCAGTACAGCCGTATAGACAATTCATTGCCTTGAAACATTTTGTGGTTCATTTTACCCTAGGAAGAGGGTTATTTTATCTTGGGCGGAGCAGTTAATACTCAAAACTGTCGCATATGGGGTACTGCAAGTCCTAATGATGTGCATGAACAGTCTCTACATCCTAATTACATTACTGTATGGTGCGGTTTTACTGCTGATTTCATTCTTTTCTCCTTTTCTTTTTGAGGAGAACACTCCTCATGGCCCTCAAGGATGTTCCGTTACGGATGCCCGTTACCGCGACCTTCTTCAGCAGCAAATCATTCCAGCGTTACAAGAACGAGGATGTTTAGGGACTACTCTTTTCATGCAAGATGGTGCACCACCTCATATTGCTCCACCAGTGACGACATTACTTCGTGCCTATTTTGAAGATCAACGTGTAATTTCAAGAAGTTTTACAACTGTCTAATTTCCGTGTTTTCCGGGCTTGAATTCCTGTGATTTCTGGTTGTGGGGATTCCTGAAAGATCGTGTCTATGGAGGAATTCTACGGACTCTGCATGAATTGAAAGCAAGCATAACACGTCATGTTGCTGCAATTGATCGAAAATCCCTTCATATCACTGTTGAACGCGCCATAACACGCTTTGAACATGTGCTTGACGTAAATGGAATGCACATTGAACAGATATTGTAATTAAATAAAATTTTTAAGTTCCAAATTGTGTTTTTAGTTTTTCATGCGCCGCCTTCTCACCTGGCGATAGAAATTGGAACTATTTTTTTCAATGCAGATTTCTGTTACCCATGATCTATACAACCTAGGTATCAAGTTTCTTCGACATCCTTTCACTAGAGCGGACACTACGTAGGTCTAAACAGGGTAACTTTAATTATAACCACCCTGTACGTACAATAAATACAAATACGTACTATGACAACTCTCTTATTACATGAGGAATTCGACCTGTTTCTGACTCTATTCTTAGCTCAGTGATGAAAAGAGAATTGGCAAATAATCTTATTTCTCTCAATTATTTTTATTTCAGAAATTTGCATTTATGCCATTTTCTAAAATGGGAAATAAACAAATCTAGATTGAATTATTTGAAATGCGGGAACTCAAAGGTAAATATTGAATAAGTAAAAGACGTTCCACCAATTCATTTTTATTCTTAAAAGAGCTAAAAGGATATGTAAATCATTTCATTCTTCACACTGTATTTTTTACATTTTTAATCCTTTATTATGCATTCTCTACAAAGCTAACACTTAATGATTTTATTGAAAGAAATTTCTTCTCAAAAATAAATAAATGCATAATTTTAAAAGGAAAATGCTTTTCCTTGAATAACATTATATATAATTATCATTTTCCTGTGTATTGTTTCAGCTATTTGTTTCTAGAATAACAAGGCAAACAATAGAGATTTAAAAAATAATTTTATATTTAGATATTCTACTTTAAATCTTATTATTTTTGAAGGTTAATTAATATATCCCATCATATAAATAATATGTGAAATTATAAAATATACTGAAATTCATTTTACGGTTTTAACCGTTACTTACCTGGCATAAACATTCTTGCAGCTATATAAAGAAAAATGTAAATTGGTCATTATTTGTTTGTGTTACTAATAAAATTTTGCCAAAAAACGAAGAAAACATTAATATAT